>JAQQAE010000019.1:0-35938 GCA_029823295.1 Pseudamia nigra | reverse complement strand
ACTGCACTGTGATTCCACAAAGCTGCTATTCTTCAGGATGCAATTGGAAACATTATATTCACATCAAAAGTACAAAACATTATGAGGCTGAGAATAGGAGAAATGCAGTGCGTAGCCCCCCCACACAGTGGAGAGGTGTATTGAGGTAGACAGCTCATACCACCCCCCTCTCATACACCATTAGTCCTGGCAGTGTGTTGCACATTCCAGCCCCCCTGAGTGTGTCAGGGAAGTGGGGCCCCTCTGCCGCCAATCCCTCTGTAGAGTGCTAATCCACCGCTGGGCCATGCAAAACAGTGGACAACCAAACATAAATAAATAAGAATGAGCTGAATCTCTGTCTGCTTTTGCCATTTCAATAAAGTGTGAGGATGGAAACCAGACAGCACGGTCACATTCTGGGGTCAGTCCAGGCTCAATTAGAAAGCCCCTCACTGAAAACAGCAAGTGATTATTTTTAAGCCCTTAAAGTGTCTCTCCCCGGTGACCGAGAAGTGGGGAAGTGGTGCTCAGGAAGAGGAAAAAAGTGCTTCTAAACTCGCCTTTCTACTCAAACACTGGCTGTCAGAATGTATAAAGTTTATAAACAGAGGCAGAGAGGATTAAAGGTGCAAGGAGGGAGGTCAAAGAGAAGGGAAAGGGAGATTGAAGACACCGAGCTCTTGTGCTGATAGATACCAGTCCCCACAAAGCATCGAGCTGCAATGGTTCAGCAGGACCAGTGCTGTAGTGTAAACCTCAGTGACTTCAGGATTGGCAATTTGCTCTATTTATTCTTATTTCTTGCTTGACATTCTGCTCTGTAGTATATGCAGTATAATGATCACATTGAAGGAAAAAGTGGGATATACATGGCCATGATAGTGGTTTGCACCCAGAGAGCATTATCATGTAAATGGTAGTTACTGTACTGTAAAACCCCTGCTTTTACAAATGATAGCAGCTGGGCCTCAGAGAGGGAGGCATGTATCCTGAACATAAGTGCTCTTCAGGGACACTATCCCTGCTTTTTGTCTACTACATCAAAGAGATGCAGCTGAAGAGCCTCCATTTCCATTCTACAGACTACTTACTTTGTCCATGAAACTTACAGATCCATTTTTCCTGATAGCATTGGTGTAAATATAAAACCGATGATGACAAGCTACTTTATTCTTTGGCACATTAGTGTTCTTATTATTTCACACAGTAAATTCCATCCATCCATCCACAGTAAGTTCGTTTCAGCATGTTTTTGGGATCCATATATACAAAAAGAGTCTTGTAAAGCTGTTCTCCATTTTGTGAATTGAATCATTCAGAGTGTTTCATTGACACTATGCTTGGTAGCATACTTGATTTGATTATGTTGATGACATCCAGCTTCTCCACAGGTGTACACTATTAGCATACCACTTCTATCACATTTCACTCAGCTCCCCAGGTAATATGCATGGAACAAAAAATCATCACTTCACTGCCAATTTTTGTAATTGTCATTAAAATGGTGATGGCACTTATTTGGATTATGAACAAAGGAAAAGTGGTGTTGATAAGGGACAGATGGGGCATTGGATACAGTTTAGTGCTGCAGCTGTTCCAGTATGCCAAATAATATGAACTATTTTTCTTCACTTCCTATGTTAACCACTGCTTCCTTCTTACAGTATGTTAGGTGTACTGTGATCCTACATCAGGAGCTTTCAAGGTGTATTGTCCATTCAACACTGAGCCGTCTATTGGTCTTGTCCACAGATATTTAACTCTGTCAGCCAATTACAGAGCAGTGCTGTCAGCAGGACAGAGTGATGCTTAAGATCCCTGAGGAATAAAGCCATGTCGAGGATATAAATCGGTTACATCTGGAGTCTTTCCATAGATCTTAAGTGCATATAGAAGTATGCACTCTCACATGCATGCACAACCTTACTGAAAGATTTCCCCTTGGGTCTCATCTGTCTCACTTTGTTCCACAAACTAACTTGTGATCGCTTGCAGAAAAAAACCTTAGAGCATCTGTTTAACTTAATTCTACAGGAGTTCAACCCTACAGTCTTTTGACTTGACATCAAAGCTGACCAGTGAATAAAGTCCCCACTTAACAAATATGAGCACTCGCTGCACATCAGTAGACGATATGGAGCTGAGAGGAATAATAATCCAGTGAATGGAAAAACACAACAGAGGTGCATTGCTACTCTTGCATCATTGCTGTAATGTTGGATGTAATACTTGACCGCTATGCATTAAGCATTTACATCACTGCTTCACTGTATTATATGCTCTTAACAGCTGGATTTCTACCCAAAGCATTGCATCTCTGTTTCTTTAGCGCAAACTCAAACTAGGGCCAGTTGCTCCATGCTGCATCAAAGCTCAATTGTCCCTCTTTCCCGTTCCTCTGCTGGTCTGTACTCTCACTGCTCCAGTGCCAAGCAGGCTCAAGAGCAGATATGTTTATGCAACATGTTTGATAAATGCTTGATACAGCTCGGATTTTATTATCAGTCCACCAATCACATGCTTTCCTCTGTAGCTCCATGATCGATGGGTTGAAGCACAATGAAAAACTGCGTAATCAGCTAAATGTAAAAATGGTGGTTGAAGTGACCAGCGTCTAGGTTCAAGACTGCAAATGTTGAAGTATTAGAAAATACTACCTTCAGGGCATTCTGAGGGCAAACAGAAGTCCCCGGAACTTAACTCAGAGAGTGGCCCCTGTGGTTCTTTCAAGGATCCATAGTCTCTGGGAAGACCATTTGGACAACATTTTATATTAACTCACTGAATTTTACAGAAAAGCTAAAGGTAATTCAGGTGTGAGTAAGACTTTGTCTGCATTTCCTCTCTACCTTTGCTATCCAAAATCCTTTGTCTAACAGTCTAACAGGTGTATGTGATGCTATTCTTCATCTGACTGAGAGCATTACTAACACAGGCAAAGGGGGCGTATTATCTCACCATACAGAGATAAATCAGACAGGACACACTGCGCTGTTCACACACTGCTCTGGAGAGGAGCAGAAAAGGAGACAGAAGTATTTGAATGGAACCGCCACACACAGCCTGCTCACCACATTGTTTGTTTAAAGCAAGCTTTAAGGGTTTATGCTGTGCTTTGCCTGCCCTCAGGAATGAACAGCCAATGGCAACAGGCTCTAGGGTTGTTTGGAATTGGCAGCATCATCACCTTGATCTCTTCTCCGGTGACAATTTCCAGACAACACCAGAGGAAAAAAGTCTGGCACCGCTCTGGCCTTGCTTCTCTGACTCTGACCAGCCTCTGATTGTTCAGCCTCCTTTGGGAATATCCTCACACTCTGTCATGTGTGCTGATTTTGTGTACCAACCAAACCAAATTTGGAAGATGGTTTACCTATAAGGAAAACAACAGCAAATTCCTTGGTGCCATGAGCTCAATGAAAATTTTAGCAGAGTTTAAGAATGACAATCCCATATGACAGACATCCACGCTGTCATTAAATGTACAGGCGGCAGCTTATTATAACTTCAACTTACAGTTCTGCATACAAAAGTAAAGGCTGGCATTTCCCTCTATCCAACATGCCAAAGTGAAATACTGGACTCCCGACAACTTTATGGTCTAGACCAATAACAGTTGATGTTCAAAAAGAATATACTTATAGTTATGTGTGGACAGCTATAATAATGTGTGCATTTCTGAAGGACAAAGCTAGCTTTATGTGGCTTAGCCTTAGGGGAAATAGATGGAATCTTGTGTGGAATGAGAGAAAGCCATATTTTCTGATACAATTCAAACTTGAAAGCTGTGCAGTAGAAATTCCTTTGGTAGCAAAGTGAACCTAAAGAACCAAAAACTCCATAAGAGCAGTGTTTTTATCGTTACCAGTATGAATAATAGCTTTTTTCCAGAGATCAACTATGCCAGTGTCAAAAAGGACATATAAAATGCATGCTATGGGTGCTGATAATACAATGAAATCATATTCGGAAGCTACACAGAAAACACTTTCCTTTTAACTAACAATTTCCATTAAAGGGCGAGTATGCGTGTACACCGGCCCAGCCAATTAGGAACAACTGATCTGCAGAATTGTCTCAATAATTTTTAATTACAAAGAGCTTCAATTTAAATCACTGCCTGATGAGAAGCACATTTCAGAGAGAATAGGCTAATACAAAACAGTCAAAACAGTCAATGTGTATAAATGATGAAATATGTGAGAGCAGTGGACTGAAGGTAAGCGTAATTATGGCCTTCAAGGAGCATTCATTATTGCTTTGTCATTACGGTGCTACTTTAACAGTTGATTAGATCAGGAATACACTCCCATCCATGCGGACTCATTAAGGTATATTCTATAATTAAGAAAGATAAGAAATAATATAGCAAGGGAAAGGTAAATGGTGCAAGTGAAGAGAGTTCTTTCGTCTGCAATCATTATCATTAATTTCTGATTATGAAAAAGTTTCCCAACACTATGTCAAGGTGACCTCAGGGGTGTGAAACAATGTATCAGGGCACACCATCTGCTCTATTGAAGGAACAATGCTGAAAAGAATTAGAGCAACTTCAGAGAGATCATTGCTGGGACAGAGAGAAAAAAGGGGACACTTACAACTGCTGACATCAATCAATAATGGTCTAGGAAATGTATTCCAATTATACTGACCAAAAGCAGCACTCTTTATTGTACCTCCACCAGAGTGTGATGGTCATGAAGAGTTTAAAGCACATGAATTACATTTAAGAGCAACTTGCATTGTGAACAACAAACTTTAAAGCATCAAGGGATGAAAGCCAGCTGTCAGGCCGCAGCAGCAACTGAGTGCTTCACCAATGAGGACAGTGCATGTTTGCCAATAGCAAATAGCTGCCTCTGGCCCATTT
This sequence comes from Pseudamia nigra, assembly GCA_029823295.1. Taxonomy (NCBI): domain Eukaryota; kingdom Metazoa; phylum Chordata; class Actinopteri; order Kurtiformes; family Apogonidae; genus Pseudamia; species Pseudamia nigra. The sequence continues at coordinate 31,086 of JAQQAE010000019.1, read as the reverse complement.
AGTACCATCTCTTTTTTTCTTTTCTCCAAACAAAAAGCTGTCTGCCACTGAGATGACACAAGCTATTCTTTGTGGCTACAACTACACCGCCCAATCAAACACAGAGCTGTATGTGGAACGAGCCCAAAGCCAACACAGTAAAGAAGTCTAAACTAACCAGAGTACATGAACAACGCATACAGTCGGGCCAGAAAAGAGGCTTTTTAAGGACCTTCTGTTTGGACTCATTTGTCACCTTGGCCTCTGCTCTGCATGGTGAACTGTTCACTGCTCATGAAGTCAAGTTTATGAGAAACACAAACACACAGATAAAACTTTCTGCAGGTTACAACCAGGCAGATTTAAGACTTCTCAAGAGCATTATAAATTAAACCTGTGTGGAAATGGACTTTGGTGATGTTTTCGATGTGAACCCAGTACTGAGCTCTATAAGGTGTTTGCCATTGGCTTTTCAATGGCAAGGAGGTTATGTTTTTGTCAGGGTTATCTTACTTGTTTGGATGAGCTCAAATAAACTTCTAAAACCTGTCAAAATTGTATTTAAGAAATTTTAAGGCATGCATTTTTGATTATTGGATTATAGACCTGCACAGAAATCCAACTAGACTATTTAGACTAGTTAGTTAGCTAGTAGTTGAGAAGAGAGAAGGCAAATGCAAAAATAAATATACAGTATTGCACCAGATTGCTCTGTCCTTCTTTAGTTTTCAAAGATGTTACTGCTAATTGCATGCCAAATATGGAGAAAACTGGCATAAAACAACTAAATGTGTTGAGCTGTGCACAAAAACAAAAAAAAAAACTAAACGAAAATAACAAATCTTTCTCTTTTAAATAAATTACAGGTATACGAACTAAGACTGACGTCAGGGAGATATCTCAGCTGGCAAGTGCTCAAACAGCCACCAAATGTAGGCAGCAGCAGCTATAAACACACATACTCACAGACAAATGTCTCACAAACATGTCTGTATGCACGGCCAGAGATATGCACACATACTTTCTGTGACAACACACTTATAGCAAGCAAGTTGCCAGCTGTCGGAGATCTTTGAGAGAACAGACCACCACCTGTCCCCTTATCTTCCCCTCGTGAGCCAAGAGAGTCTCTCTGTCCAACTGGAGCCACCTCCTTCTACTCTCTCATCCCCTGCTTAATGGCAGCTTGGAGGCTATTTTTTTCTTCAACAATTTATCCCTGTCTTTGTTGTTCATATCTCTCATTCTGAGCGTCTGATCTCAAAGCACCAGATTCCAAGCAATTGTTTTAAACACATCAAGGTTTTTCTGTTGATCTTAATGTTGGACCTGACTCGTGCTGGTGATGAGGTTTGGATTTGGGTTAAGGTGGACAGTTTTGCCAGACATTCCTCCTGTTGCTGCCAGATAAGAATTCAACAATCAGGTCAATGACAGGGTGTTTGTGTGTGATGGGGTGCAAGGTCAACATTTCAGTCTGTGTTTACATTGTCTCACTCCTTGCCCTTTGTCCTCTCCATGCCATTGTTTTACCTTTGGTTAGCTGAGTGTTTAGGTGCAGACAGATTGATAGAAGATACTAAAGCACTACAGTCCAAGCCTAGCACAGTTTTACCTTTCTGTGTAAACACAAATCTAATTTAATACTTTACAGAACCTTGAGTGCAAGTCTGAGGCAGCTGATTCTGGTCTTACGTGATAATATGATCAGTCCTGACTATAGAATTAAAAACAAGCTAGTGAACTCATGACAGTATTCCAGCTTTTGCACATTGGACATGTAAACAGCATTTTCCTTTTGGTGATTATAAATTAGGCCTTTCTTCTGGTATCTTATGATTGACACATGGGACATACTGGAATTAAATGGGTATTATAAATATTATTGGTACATGTATACAGTTTATTTGCTTTATTAGACTGAAATTTTCATTGCCAAAGTTTGTGGATATGCAAGAGTATTCAAAAGGCCATCTTTGCAAGAGTGTGGTGGAATTTATCAAAGAGGCTGTGTCTGTGTGGTAAAGATCAGTGCCTCTGAAAATTTCTGAGAATTTTCTTGTTTTTATTTTGCTTCTTTTCCACGCTGTGGCGTAGGAAAATTAAGTCATGAAGTCAAGAAGTAATTGGGGCGTACACAGCTACATGTAAGGAAAACTATAAATTTTTATTATCCATGTATCCATGGCTTATTGGGAATGCTGGTATTTTGTCAGGGTATAAAGACAAGAAAATGAATATTTCACATATGCAAATGTAGTCAGTGTTGATGTACGGTGTTTTAATTCCAACTTCAATAAAAGCTGTAAAAATATGTGAGCATTCTCTCAATCAGTGCTGGCAGCCTCCAGTCAAATAAAAGCAGTATGTGCATTTTCCAGGTAACCAGCCGTAGTGAAAATTTGTATATGGCAGTGCTAATGGGCCAGAGTTCCTCTAAGAAACGCACACACAGACTTTCCTGCTAATACTGTATGCACATGTACACACTACACAAGAACACTTCAGCCTGGGAAAGAGCAGTGGAAGAAGTGAGTGATGGTCCTGCCAGCTGTCCGGGAGTTATGGTCTGATTCATGAAAGCAAGTCTGATGTTTTTCAGACAATCTGAGCAGAACTATAGCAGATGGAGGTCACCACTGGGTAGCAAGGCTAAAATTAACCCAACAGCTTAACATGAATTAAGCTAGGCCCCTGGGCACAGAGCCGACATCCCATAGGAGTGTGGTGAGAGCTGGGCAGGGAGTACCAGGTCAGACGAGATCAGCCCACAGCTGAGGAAAGGTTTCACAAAATCAGCAGGGTCCCCACTGTCGCAGAGCAGTCATTCTGAGTCCGCTGAGGTTGGAAGTGAATTTACATGGCAGTGGTGAACCTTCGGTAATGTGATTAAATCCTGGCAACACACTGAGCGATGATTAACTTATTCTCTCCCCACTCTTTGTCCTTCCATGCTGCTTCTTGCATCTTTGTCAGGCAATCAATAAGCTATTACAGCTCGGAACAGTGGGGTAAATTAACTTACGGCTCCACCTGCAGAGTCTGCACTCTGTGCTAATCCCATTGGCAGAGAAAAACGAGACTGGACGCAAAGGCTATGTCCTGAGATCATCTGCTACCACATGGTGATTATCAGCAGAAAAAGCAAAGCAGGTTCTCGGGTCCAAATGTGGCTCTAGTGGCTAGATTTTAATGTCATAGGGACATTCTGCTGTGCCTTTTATGATAGAGCTGGTTCAAGTAGTGACACAAGAAGTACAAGAAAAGTGATCCTGGTTAAACAAGTGTTGAAAAGCAGCACAGGTGTCAACTCCTAAGCTATTTTTAGGGACGTGAACATCTCTGGGAAAAAGGACTAGGTATATCCTGCCTGGTCACTGAAGGGCTTTTTATCTCATCCATCAGATGTGAGCCATTTGCCTAAATGAAGCTGAGGCACCACTGACAGATTAGAATCTGATACCAGGGCAAAGCAAAGGAAGAGAGAAAGCAAGGTCTGGAGAGGAGAATAGAAATGTCACCCCCAAGCCTAATAGCAGCACCATGGTCATATAATACCAGGCCTCCCTGAGTCACATGTTAGCTATTTCAAACTTACCCACAGCAACACTGAGTACTGTTTAGATTTCGAAAGGATCCTCTCTACTTCTCTCCTTTTACACATGACGTCCTCCTGTCTGTCTTTTATCTAACTCTTTGCAGTATATGGTTACACGGAGATCCCTTTGTGTCCTTGCCACACCCAGTTTAGAAAGGTCACACAGACACAATGAAGAGGTTAGGGTGTATCTGTTCTATTCATCTCTCATCCAAGCTGCTGTTCTCCTTATGACCCTAATTAGACAACTGCGTATGTTTACGTACACTTCATTGAGGAGGATGATGTTTACTGCATGTATAGTTAAGCCTGAGGTGCGTAAACAACATTCTTACGAAAATGGGACAGGTGTTTAGAAAAATTAAATTCAGCTATGACCTAGTTTCACTTATGTTCAGTGTAGTGTGTGAAAGATAGCCATTGCTTTTGGGGAAGCACTTAGTCAAAAATGATTCAACATTTGTGAAGCACTTTATTTAGCGTTCATTGATGAATATCCCAATTAATATGCCTGTATATAACAAGAAACAGGACTTTTTCAAGATGATGCACAGAAAAAAGGGAGATGTTATTTAATTTATTAATAACAGCAGTACACTATGAAGTTGGGAGACAGTAGCCCTTTATAAATGTATCTGAACTTTCTATCCAGGAAAAGTCTGTGAATAGTCTGTGTTCATCCCTTTAATTTGTGTCGTCAAAAAGGTGGTGAGAATAACAGATACATTTATTTCATTTGATTTAACCGTTATTTGTCATCATTCTAATCATTACGCCTATGAATAACTCAGTGTCATTTTATTTTGGATAATTAGTGACCAGTAATTAGTAAACATAGTCATATTTTACATGATACATTTGATGATGCAAAATTTAAATGCATCACTCAATAGAATATGTTTGATAATTTCCAAACCACCAAAATTGTCATTTATCACATTTTCAGGGTAACTTGTGCACCACTCCGGTTTAGAGTTGGACAGTGGGTTTTTGTCTTTTGTCATTAGTGTAATATTACTGTAGTAATGGTGTCAATCCCATCCATTCTTAAAGTGGACTGTGCATGTGAATATCTGAGACTCTGAAATTCCCTGTTAAGCATTACCATGAGGTCAAGATAACACACAGCTTACATAAGAAGTACACTGCGATAATGAGCAACCACTCTCACTCACACCTATTTTTGGGCCACTCTTGGAACACTGACATAACAAGTAAAAAATAATTTTCTCCCAATTGTTGCATTAATGATCAGATTAGCTACCCCAGCAACCAAGGACAATTAGTTGGCAACTAAATGCCGTCGCGTATCTCCTATTTGTCACTGACTGATGGCAGGGCTGTGACTATCCACAGTGAGCAGCAAGTACACTGCAATTCATTTGTAGTCAGATAGCATACGGCAGATCATTATCAGTGTTTGGGTCGACTGCTTACCTCACTAGCTCATCCTGCCTGTCACGCTCCAGGCACAGCAACATGCTACAACTCTGATAAAATTTCAGATGGCTTTTTTTCTCATCCTTTCTCCCTCACAAAGATCTTGGAAATAAACTTTGCCACTGTTGCCTCAATTTCACAGGAGTCAGAGAGAGGGGAGGGTGAGAGGGTGATGGGAAAATTGGGAGAAATAGAAAAAAGGCAGAAGAAAAAAGAAGATAACTTTGTGGAAGCGAAGAAATATCAGATAAGAGCTGAGAGTGTACAGCACATAAGTGTGGCAAAAACTGTTTCCAGAATTATCAGTGGACTCAAACTAAGTGGAATCAGTTCTTCGCCCCATAACTGCCATCAGGCAACCAAAATCTTGTCTCTCAACAAATCAGCAAATTGGACTAATTTGAGCATCAATTTCAGTGGCACAGTGCAGTTCTTTGATTAAATGACCCTGTCGTCAAATATCCTCAGCCTTTACTGTAAATGTATGTCCTGCAGATGCCAATGTCAATACCAGGATGGGGGTATTAAAATTAAATAAAATAAAATAATTTAAAATATTTAGCATTAGTATCTTCGTCATTACACTGATGAGTACACTATATAAAGAAACCACTACAACCAAAACAATAAAATGTAATATAGCTGTACATATAATCAACTGGTTTTTAGTAGCACATTGGCTGTTTATTCATCATAAAGCACATATTAATTTTCTATCCCTTAATCCTGACATGGATCAGGGCAGTGACTTATGGTACAGTACATCCTGGATGAGTCGCCAGTTCATCACAGGCCTGACATATAGAGGCAGAAAACCATTCACACTCAGATTCATACCTATAGGCAAATTTAGAGTGACCAATTAACCCAACCCCGAAAGCATGTATCGATATTCGACACAATCATATTCTACAACCACTGGAATACACATCTCTCTTTTTCTCCAATGTGTTTAGTGAAAAGGTATTTATATCGACTAATATTGGAAAACATGCACACTGACAGGGAAAATCTGCCAAGGACCAGTCTATCTGTTTATCTACTATGCTGCATGCTTCATGTAGCAATAGCAGATCAATCTTTGTCAAGTTTGTGTGTAGCAATCCACCAAATTTGTTTTGCACACAAGCTACATTTTTCCCAGAGGTTCATGGCTAGATGTGTGCATTCGGGTGAGAATTAGAGGATAACGGAAAAAACTATCAATATGTGGTGAATTGGTACTAGGTCTCCTGATAGTAAACACTGAAGACAAGGAGGAAAAAAAGGGCATCACAAGGTTTATGCGGGCTCACCTTAAATGCACTGAGCATGCCCCTTGAGAACATTTTTCTAACTTTGCCAAAATGTTGGCTGAAAATCCCTGAAGTTCCAGTCTCCAACCCCCTTAATCCTCCCTAACTCCATCGTCTCGGATCGAGGAGCATGATAGAAGGTTTCAAGTGAGGGCTTAACCCAGGTTTAATAACCAGAGCCTGGCCACAGAGCAGAACGTCTCGTCATATGACCAGACACCAGAATGCAGGAGAGGCACATGCACACGCATCTCAGACACGTAAACACACATAGACACAGCTTCTCTGGCCGCAGGAGAGGCTCAGACCAAGAGGAGATTACACCTCACAACAAGAGTAATACCCAGGTCTCCACAGAAGAAGTGGAGATTAGAGTCAGCAGCATACATTCATCTAGTTCTCACAGCAACTGACACACAGCTTACCACTGAGAGCATTTATCACATATGGAGCAGGGCCAAAGACATGGCTCAAACAAATGCAGAGACACACTGATAAAAAGAAGCGCACTGAGACATGTGCGCTCACATACAACAAAGATTTTGTTTAAGTGGAAAGGAGGTGAAGGTCCTTCACTATCGCTGCCTCCTGCCCACTAGACTCAATAGCTTGCATACTTGATCTTATCTACCCTAGACCAGCACTTCATAATGTTAATAACGTAGTTCACTATCCTCCAACCCTTCACCCATTCTACCCATGATCCTGTTCTTTACTACAGCCGGAGGCAAGGATTACATAGAGATGTATAAGCAGTCAGTGTGGTGACCAAAAAAAAAAAAAAAAAGCAGCGACACACAAGAGTTCAAGGGACGTGTCCAGACAAAGAGAGACAAAGGTGCACTCTGCTTTTTATCAGCTTTTTGTGTCTGGGAAATGTCACAGTATATGGATGTTCAAAAACTCTATCTGAAACTGAGAAAACTGCTTAAAGTGGACACCATAAGTCAAGAGAAAAAGTGAGAGGATGTCAGTGTAACAGGTGCGTTAGCTCATCTAAAGCAAGATATATGCTATTTTTTGCACAGAGCAAAAATCTATCACACTTAATGGACTAACTAAGCTTTGCCAAATGAAGTAGTGCTTAATGTAGCGATTCAAAGGTGTTTTTATTGTGTTGTAACTCAATTTCTCTCTAAGTTTCAACAAATCTGACAATGTAGTTAATCCTCTGTTAACTTTTCACAGTTTGACATTTTCCCAAAATATCAAACTGTGCCCACCTTATTCTCTCTCTTCCAGGAAAAACAGACAGAAGAGATGTCTCTGCTGTCTTTCCTGGTCGAGTAGGTTGTCAGAGACGGATGGACCATGGAGTGATGGATGGGGTTTTGAGCTGGCTCCTTTACCCACATCTGTACATCTGCCCTTTCAGCTCATGTGCAGGCTCCTTCATACAACACTCTGTTAGACATCGTTCACTAGACCAGTGTACACATGCTGACAGACTGATGGAATCAACCAGATACATACATACACAGAATGACATACTCCCCTCACAGGCAAAATCTTACCTAACCTCATCTTGTTTTGTTCTACTGAGAGCTTCAGACTACTTGTTCCCATTCTGCAGTTCTCTTTACTGCCAGTGTTCTGCGTTAGAAAACAAAAAAACACCTAAATCTCTGTTAAAGAGCTGCCTGTCTTCCCTGCTCTGGTTCTTATCCACTACTACACTGTATTATTTCTCATAGTTAGCATTTTCAGCACTGGGCCTCACATCCAGCAGCAGTATTAGCTTTGGTGGGGGAGGGATGTATGGGTGAAGTAATGCTTGTGGAAATCATGCCCAAAAAAATCCCAAAGTCAGTTTGACATTTGACACATTTTCCATGTGTGAACAAGACATGAGCATATTTTTTTCCCTTCATGCTCAGCTGCTGCCTCTGCAGAAAGTGACAATTGCATTTTGGGTCAATTATGTCAGCCAATATCTGCCAGGATCCATCCTATGCATATTCAGTCAACACAGTCAATGTCTCAAGGTGTATATTCAGTTCACTAACACCACAGCATGCCAACAAGCGCCCCACACATTTTTATAATTCTGACCTTGTTGTGTATCACAGAAATTCTCTATTTATAATGACATATAAGTATCGACCAAATGGAATCTGCAGGTTTAATTACATGAACTGCATTGATTTATGCAAATAGCCCAAAGTGTTAAATATGCTAGGTTCAACAGACCACACACTCAACATGCATGATAAAAATCTCTCACTGAATATATGGATTAATAGACTAATTGGAATGCATATTTTGAACACATCTTCTCTGCAGAGGTTTCCCAAGGACTAAGCTGACAGTTATATGTCACAGGAAATGTAATTAGACAGTATCCTGTTGTTTCCCATTTACTGTAACTTTAAGATTAACAACGTTGCGTTGAATTAGCCTTGAACATCAGAACACACCCAGCAACTTTTCCAAATATGATAAATACAGCAGAAAACATAATTCTTCTCAATAATTTACAGAAACTTGATGGAGAGCACAGACACAGAACTTCTCATGTTAGTGTGAAACAGAAGCAAGGTTCACTCACATACATACATAACACTGAGTTTGAGACTGTGCAAAAGGTCTGCATTCCATGAAACAGACTAAAGTGAAGGCCAAGGAGGGTCTGCAGCATGGAGCCCATGGCTCAGCTGTGTGTTGACTCATGAAGCAGACCCTGGCTGTGCCGTTTGCACCAATTTGCTCTGAACCTCCCTGAGACAAATAACTGCCACAGAGCTGAAACACACTCTGCTTCCAGTCCCCTGGCAGCCTGCCAGCACACTCACTGCTGCTTCTGCTGGGGTTTGGCTGTCCTGATTTTCTCCTTCTGCCGCTCTGTTATTTGCTGTTGTTTTCTTTCTTTCTTCCTCTCACTCACTTCATATTTCTTTTCAAATCAAGCCCTTATTTCATCTTTTACAACAAAGGAGATTCAGAGAGAATCTCTCATTTTTAAAGTTATTTTCTTTTCATACAAAAAAAAATACACTATACAAAAGTTAAATGTTGAATTGCTTTTTTCATTTATGACATAAAATGTAACCCTATAAAATGTAAAAAGGCATACCTGTCTTCTGGCAGTTAGAAATGAGCTACTATTTTTGATTCCATTACTATTTTTAGCAGGTTTACATGTGGTAAAAAGATGTGTGGTAATTTTTGATGTAAAAATGGTACAGCACACCTGCTATTATGTTGCCTCTTGTAATAAATCTAATGAAAAGCAAACACTGTAAAGAAGAAACAATTACTCTGCTTCTGTGGAGTAAAAAAAAAACTGTGTGGGCAGAGTAAAAAAATAGAACAGACAATAAAAAATCAAGAGAAGACAGTGAGGGCAGAGAAGAAAGAAATGTGAGCTAGAATAACCTCAGATGTTATGTGTCAAGACAAAGGCTTTAGTTTAGGAGGAGACAGGGACAGTGTAAAGACTCTGAATCCTTTAGAGCCAACAGATGTGGTACAAGGGATTTCCTGCATGAGAGACAGGCTGATCAGTGGGAGGTGGCCATGCTGTCTTTTGACTGGCGCATGCCAACCAACTGTCCTCCGCTCCGCAGATGACCTGGAGGTATGGCCCCAAATCTGTCAGGATGAACCCTGCCTCCCTCCGTACATTCAACACCCTGACCTTCCCCCACAGTTTTCAGATACTCAGCACAGCCAGCTGGCTGTGCACGGTGACAGCTATTTTACAGAAGCAACAAGATCAATGAGATTCTGAGATAAACTTGGCTGAATTAAGTTCTGTGCAGTGGACCAAATTCAAGTAAACATCCCTTTGCTTCTGTTAGTGGCTGTTAAAAGTAAACCTTGCCTGTGTGTGTGGACATGGGGCCTGCAGCCAACCCTGTGCGGTCAGCACTATGCAGTCAGCCAGGCCACTAGACAGCAGGCCCTGAGGTTATCGCTTGCTCAAGTGCAGCAGCGTGCCGTCCATTACCTCACTTTACTATCTCCGCATCCAGGAAAGGGGAAACAAGCTATTCATAGAGCGTCTCAGGGCTGCATGCTGAGTACTGGGCAAAAGAAAACCACTGTGACATATAACAGTGTAGAATGCAGTGCAAATAAACAGTGTTTCAACACTTTGCAACTGTTAGCACTTCTTTCTGGTTTAGGTAATGTCAGCTAAGACTGTACTGTAAATGGTGTCTTAATATGGATAGTTTACACACAAATGCAATATTTGAAATATTTCCTCTTGTTCGTCTTAGTTCTTTATCAACTAGTAGGCTTTACATACAAAGAAAAATAATTATTTGACATCTCCACCTCTAATACAAAGAAAATAATGACACAATAGGAAACAAACCATATCTTAAGCTCGTTTGAATACACAAAGCAAACAGGAATCATGGCAAATGCATTAGCCTGGGCTTTGGGTTGAGAGACTCAGATAGTGAGATTGTGGGCTGTACTGTACATGTGGTTAATGATAAACCAAACAAACTGGGTTAGCCCTCATAGCCTAGCAAAACAGGATTTGTTGAAACTTGGATTATGCTGACAATCGCTGGTGAGTAAAGGAAACTGTAAAAGCCAAGCTCTTAGAATAACATCTCCAAAAAAATTGTGTTTTTAGCATTTAAAGTGAAAATGTTATGAGCGAGACAAAATAAACACAATTAAGACCATAGTTTCCTTTTCTGCTGTGTCAGTGGAAATAAAAAGCTTGATTGAACTTTCATCCTACTCTAAGACAAAGTTAAACAACTTGTCTGCAATGTTTAACTCGAAGTTATGACATATAGCATATTTTACAGAAAAAACTTTTTAAAACTTTTATACATGCCATCTTGAGTGAGATTTATGGCTTGTAGCTCCTTTATTCTTGAGTTTAAATTAAGAATCTCTGGTGTTTCTCTGCTTTTTCTCTTCTATGGCCTTTTCCGTTGGCAGCTTTCCATGCTGGTTGCTCTGACAACATAATTATATGTAGTTAAGTATGAGCTGCAGAGAGCGGAGTGAGAGACACCAACTAAGCGAGAAGGAGAGAGAGGGATGGATCACAGTGGCTTGTTATTATGGGTCTGTTTGAACCTTTTACAGAATACACAGCCCAAACTTGAGAATGATCCAACAGCACTCTGCACTCGACTGCACACAGTTCTGCCAAGTCTTGTTTTTTCTACTTCAAGAACCCACCATTGAAATAAACATTGTATATCATAGGGAATAATATTTTTTGAACTATGACCTATGGAAAATTGTAGCATGTACTCTATATTGTGAATTGAATGTACTTGTACATTCTAAATACATATACTTGGATTTGTACATTTAAGTTTGGTTCAGATTCCAAACATCTATTTCTCTGTAAAAGTCTGGCTGCGCTGCATTCCAGGATATACAGACACCATGCTGCACATTTCTGCAGCTCATCTCCTCTGGTCCTCTACCTTTAAATAACACCATATAAACCTGCAATGTGATCAGGAAGCTATCAAAATTTCTGTGATGCTTTAAATACAGAGCTCTGTGTCACTTCTGTATACAGTTTCCAAAAACACATGTTAGAGCAAGCAACTCTTTTCTATCTAACACCTTATACCCACAGAATTACGTGTAGAAAAGCCAGGAGCCAGGGCCTAACCCTGCAATCCCCCATAGTCCAGCTTCACTCACACACATTCACACACACTCCATTCTTTCTTTCCCCATCTTGATTAGATTACAGTGAGCGGGTTGGTGACAGCCTCTGGGCATGCCAGAGGAGTGCATGATATCTGAGCTCTGCTCCTTAGCCTTCACTCTCATCCAGTCAAGAGAGAAAGAGATAATATATCCAAAGAGCTGACCTCACCAGCAAACACAGCCTTTAAAGAGTCATGGGAACAAATTTGTCAACACAGGTCACTCTCACAAAAGACTGAAATGACTTATTCTCCTTTTCAACACTACACACCTACTGCCCCTTTATAACAGCTAATATGACTCCTGACTAGGCTGCAGGCCCTTGAAATGCTTGAATCCACTCTACATCAAAGCTAGCCTCTTGTAGTTTGAGGGAGACAGACAATAAATGTAAAACTTTGACACTGAGAAAGCTCTTCATTAAATGATGTTTTAAGAGTCATGCAATGATTTCAATCCTTCTAATATAAAACCACAGATCTATCTTTTTGACATGGAGCAAAAACAGGGCCAAAACAGAAAGACCTTTGTTCTCTTTGTGGCTACTGACCACCTACCAAGGGCCCTTTAGAAGAGCACTCACCCTGGAATGATCAGGCCACTTCTCCCCCATGGCTCCTCAGGCCTATGGGCCTAACACATCCTGCCCATCTCCTGAGAGATTATTCAACTCAATGAGCACATTGAGGGCAGAAACACTGGAAGAAACTAGAGCCTGCTATTCACCTACATTTAAACTCCAATTCTTTCATTCACACCCACCCTAAAGGCTGAAGGAGAAATAAGAAGCCAAAAGCATGCTTCACTTACAAGCTACTTCCAGAGATGCGTTGTGGCTCACTGCTTCTCCCAGATAGTTACGGGCAACACATACATAAGAACCTTCGTCAGGCTTGCTTCGTCGTCCGTGGACAATGCGTAGAAAGAACAGGGATCCGCTGGGCAGAAGCATGCGCTGGGAACGGGGGTTGTCCCGGTCTGTTTCTACCCGTTCTCCATCCTTGTACCACTCCACTGTAGGGGTCGGCCTCCCTTCTGCCTTACAGTTGAGAGTGGCAGGCTCCCCTTTGGATACGATCAGGTCAGATGGGTGCTCTACAATCCGAGGTGGGGTGTCCTCTTGGCGCAGTCGGGATCCTTTGGAAACAATAAATATGTTATTTCCTTTGAGAACATAGATTGATATTTGTATCTCAAGTTCTAACTACTAATTAATATTCACAATAAAGCAATGCTGCCTTTTTTATTTAGATCTGTTTAAATCATTAAGATGAGTTTATTGAGTTTTCCGTTCTTGTGATACGTTATTCCAATTTTAAACAAGAGGCTCGTCACATGAGCATTTCAAAGTAAGGGAATATTTTTCTGTACCACCTATGCAAATAGTGAAGAGCAAAGAAATGACGAATCTGTGATTAAATCCACTTAATTATATCCGGGTCTCCTTTTCTAAAGCATAGCAAAGGCTACCTGACTGTCATTTCTCAGATCAAAGAGCTGGAAAAAGAAAAAAGACAAGAGTAAACAAGAGTGAGGCTCCTTAAAGGTAAGAGGAAATGAAGAGATAAAAGATAACATACAATTCAATTGTATGACTTAGGGACAAAAGAAAAGCATGGTCTGAGATTTCATAATTGAAAAAAGAGAAGACAATGGGTATGCCAACAGCACTGCTAAGAGCGGCTTAACACCCCTATACTACCCAGGTCATTACTATTGCTCTGTGACTAGTCAGCTGTGGCTATCAAACCTGCTTTTTATGCAAATTAGCTTCCTGTTGTTAATTCCTCAAGGAGAGGACCGCAGAATGCATTGTTCATTTAGACACAAAAATGTGTGGGTGTGTGTAGCTTGCATGCGAAAGGGAGGGAGTCTTCATCAGTCACCATATCTCCCAGTATAGGCCTTTGGAGCCCATTCAGCACCAATTAAAGACAGTCAGGTCTAATTGGAGGCACAGGCCTGCAATTAATTTACCCAGCATCCCGTTTACTTGCCACACTGCCTCATTTCTGTGCCCTCTGCCATCCCCCACTCCACAGAAATCTGGTGCTGAGAAGGCATATTCTAATGGTCGCCACATATTTTGGGTAAAGTCAGCATAATTAGTGACAGCTCTGTGGAAAGATTAATCACTTCCATACATATGTATAATATGGTCAATGAAGTATAATTAATCCAGTACTCCAACGAAGGACATCATGAACATGAATCTTTTAAAGTCTTCTTACACTACAGTTTATGACAAAGTTAGTGTGTGGGCTTCTTCTGCACTTAACTTTCCCAACAGTCACCATCTGAATAACTTAGAAAACATGGGTATATATCCTATGGGCTCATTTATTCTCCTGTTAATAAAAAAGTCATCCACTTAAAATGATGTAGCATCACTGCCCACATACATAAGTGATTTTAATCACAGTTACTAAGTAATGCTTGCACACAGCCGAGGGTGAGAAATATTTGACAGCTTTAATACGACAACAAACATGGCATAGGAGGAGGTTGTGATTATGCACTTTGGAAGAACTAAACGTGGAGGTGGCATTTTTAAATAGCACCACCCTGTGAGGCCATTAAATACATGGACTTGTGTTTGTGCTGTTTTTTTTATTGAGTCTGACCAAACATCATATTAGCTACACTTACCCTGCAATTTGTTTTGGTACTACTCTGTTTCATCCATATGAAGAGGTGCAGAAATATCAATAAAATGAAAGCACAGTATGCAGAGAACATCTCGTCTGTATATGTATTTAATACTGAGCATAAATGAGCCCTAAAATTGCACAAATCTGATGCGAAAACTGGGTTTTTCCCATGGACTATAATATAAGCTAGTCTTTTATGCCTAAGTTTTGTTTACATGTTGTGCATCGGTATTATTTTTTTGCTTTTATATTTTAAAAGGTTTAGAACTTCTCATGGCTTTCCTATGAAACATATTCTTGTCACATATTAGGGAAGCAATTGGGGATGTTCTATATCTAGTTCTCTGCATTTCATCTGGATACGATGCATACATTAATATATATGAAATATTAATTAAATCTAATATTATCCCTATATACCATGTATATATGTTTATGTACTCATGTATATCTCTTTTTCCCATCCTGTATGTATATTTTAGTTTTATAGTTCTCCATTTGTTTTTGTCCTATTATGTTGTGTAATCTGTATCTCTTGTACACTTGTGGGTGGAGGGTGCTGTTCTAGTGGTGTTATATGTATGTAAAAATGTTCCAAAAAAAGACAATGTTGGAAAAAAAAATGTTTTGTATGCACTTATCATAAGATTTGAAAATTATTAAGTTCAATAACACAAATGGCGCAGAGCACAGCGTATTTAGTATTTACCCAGTTAAAAATCCAGTTCAGATGGTGCTTTATTATTTAGGTTGCAATAAAGGGAAAAATTCAATAAGTCTGATAAATTCTTGTGATTATAAATCCCTTTTGGTGTACGGCACAGTTTAGATACAGTATGTTGCTTTCTGTGTGAGGAACCCAAATCTGTGGATTTGTTAGAGACAGAAAGAAACAGCCTAAAATATGAAAGAGCAGTATATAAAAGCTTTAGCAACAATTAGTCTGCCATCTGATGCAGAATAAAATGAATTTAAAAAAACATATACCGGTACTGTCCTTGTTCATGGCCTGAACCTGTACTGGGCTAATTAACCCCCATGTGCAACCTGCACTCATCACAGGCTTTTGAACCTACACACCATCTGTTAATGAGGCTCAGCCTTTTGGTCTAACGGTCAGTTGAAGCGACGAGCTGAGCTAACATTCCTTACTATGCTAACACACAAGCAGCTGCACCACCACCAACGCCCTCCACTAACTGAAGAAGACTAAAATGTTTTATTAAAGAGGACTTTGAAGAGTTCTGCCTCTATCTTCTTTCCCTGTTGCCTTCTTGATTTTGATAGCTCCTCTCTAATTTGACTTGGTCTGAAGTGTTGGGGTTTTTCCAGGGAACTATTAACTATTTAGAAGCAGCCCGCTGTGAGGAGAGCTGCATGGGCTGTACTGTGTTTGATCAGTGCCTATTTACTCTGGATGATTACACTGGATCTGCATAATTAAGAGTCAGGTTGAGAACACAGTATACAATAGTTTACAGTATCTTGTTACTGGGAGCAAGAATAACCTTGTAAGTAAATATTTAGTAGTGAACTCTAATAAGTGTTTTGTGTGATTCCTGAGAAGGTGTGTGCGTTTTCAGCTGTGAGTAGGTACAAACATGTATCAGTTACACAATTCTATTATGCTTTCCTTGTCTCTGATTGAATCCATTGTGTGCATGTGTGGTACATATTTTGCAGTTCTGATCCCTGTAGACACATTGTGTGACCCCAGTTACTTCAGCTCCATTACCTCTCACTGGGGAAAAAGACACAGGCGGTGCAGAGGATTATTCTGGCATGCCACAAACACACATACCTCCTCCCCTTCTTACAGGTGCATGTTTCAGACAATGCCATCAACTGCCTTTACTTTACTTCACCTAAAGCAAGAAAAGTATGAAGTGTGCATTTCACTACTGAACCAAACTGTTCATCATCTCTTTCTTGCTTAACTTTGAGTCGTCTTACCCTCCCTCTATTTCAAAGCATTGCCCTTCCCTCTCCTCTGCTGCTTTCAACCGCCCTCTCTCCTATTTTCTATCCCCCTCTTCCCCCCGTCTTCGCTTCCAGACAGAGAATGTGAGATGAGCTAATGCAATACACAGTCTCACCAAAGGGAAGCTGGGACTTCTTCTGCAAGGATCTGATCGATCGGTGCCTGAGGCAAGATTCTCCTTCTCCCTTAACCCGTTCACTCGCTGGAGTAGGGTTTCTATGGTTTTTATTCTCATTTACTCACACACACAAAGTAAAAATATGCTTAAGGGAGTATTCTCTCACTGTGGAGATAATTTAAAAAAACTGCAATTCTCTGTGACTTTTTTCTCACTGCTAAAAGCAATCACAGTAATGAACAACAAACCTTACAAGCCTAACAGCAACAACCTGCAACGGAACCAAACAGCTTTAGACCATCTACCACGAGGGTCCAGACCCAGACACTGACCCGCACACTCATACAGTCTATATCTGTATGCACTTAAGGATTCATGAAGACCTCAGGGATATTGGCCCACGCTAAAATCTGGGCTCTCCCCCCAATCATTAATAGACACTGCATGATCATGAGATTTGCGATGGTTCATAAGAAACCAAGGTCATTCGGCTGTCCATTCCAGGCAGATCTCCAGGCATAAACTGTATATTAACATAGAGGCTGCCAGCACCATATTGATTCATCTGAGTCTTGGGGCTAAATGTGATTTTGATCATGCAACATGAGTTGGTGCACTGTGAATCTATAATTCAGGAGATAAGTCTGCTGATATATCTGACTCTAAACAAATGCAGTGTACAGTGTATGAATTCTGTCATACCGAGCCACCTTACACCAAAGTTTTCAAAGGCTACTGTACATTCACAAAATTCAGGAAGTGCCAAATCAAGAATGATGCATTTCTATTTCTAATCGCTTTTGAATAAAACTCATCCATAAAAAGGAATAATCAGAAGACCAAAAAAACAGGTGAAAAAAAATTAATTCACTGCTGCTTGGGTGTAGTCAAAAGTTCAGGTAAGCTGATTTACTTAGTTTCAAAACAAATGCGTCCTTGTTTCTGAAAGCTCTTTTCATATGTATCTTTGCACAGTGTCAAAGAGAGGAAAGAAGCCAGACACCTGCCTTTTGCCACAGAGAGAACTCACTGGGGACAAGGACAGCGAGGCAGTTTAGATCTGTTGACAATCTGGTCCCAGGAGCTGGGCAGACAGGATAATGTGTCTCCTTCTTTGAACAACTAAAAAGCTCCACAATCCTGGTCAGCCAGTTGAGTTCTCACCATAAAACAAACAATCCTAACCTTAGATTGCATGTGATTACACAGTATTAGCATTACTGTAATTAATTTACTTTAAATTAAAGTAAATTTAATTTGACCTTTAAAATGCCCAAGGTTACAGAGTCTAATAACAGCACCTGCTGAAGTTGTAAGGTGTCTGTAGCTGCAGCTGGATCATCCCACATCGTATCAGATGTCCAGCTGAGCGCTGGCAGAGATATGGAATATGGATTTGTGATAAGGAGGACCAAGCACAGTAGGGCACTCCCTATCTACAGCCCCATTAATCTGTGATTAGGGGACTTAAGAGGGATTTATGGCTGAGATAAGAGCAGAGGGCGTGTCCCCCAGGGTAGCCAGGCAGAGACTGGAGCCACGCCTGTTCAGGATGGGACCGGCCAATAAATGAGTGGACGTTAAAGAAAAGGCACTCTTTTCTGTTGAACTAGAGAAGATAACAGAGGGAGAGGGCAGAGATAAGAGGGAGAACCACAGGGAGAGACGGAAACAGAGAGCAAAAGCATGGTACAGTTCTCCTGCTGATCAGATGACATTAACAGGAAAGTGAAACTGAATCGCGCAGCGTTTCAACATCAGGATCCCACCCTGGAATGTCCTGCATGAATGACTTTGCCAGTTGCATCAGATCAGCCCTGTTTTTAATGTTACACAAGGCTATCATTTACACTCCTAAGAGGCAGGATTAAAGCCCTGTGACTGAGTGTGTATGGGGACTCAAAGGTGGGGCGAGGGAGGGGGATGATGGATATCTTTATGGCCTCTTTCTTTCCTCATCTCTTTGTCTCCATTTACCAAACAGTCTGGGGTAAAGTTACGATGCCAATACTAAATCAGTACTTGAGAACTGATATCAGTTTCTAAAAAATAGTAACTCCATCCAAAATTTGGCCTTAAAAAAATCAAAACACAACTAAAACATACTACCTGATAGTTTACACACAATAACCCAGCCTAATGCTACAAATACAGCAGTCACAATTCAGCTGATTCTTTATTTTCGTTTGTTTACATAGAATTAAAAATGTGAACCACACTAAATTTAAATGCTCATGCTTGTATTGACTGTAATGCTAACCTGACACATGACGATGAATAAATTTAAGAAAAATTCAAATTAGTGGTTTCTGAAATAGACAGACAAAAAATGAAATTACATTTTCCAAATTGCTAATATTGGGGAAAACTGACTTACACAGTTGCATTTAGTTGACATTAAACTCTTTAAAGAGACTCACGGATATTGAGGAAAATTGCAGCAGACAAAAAAATCCCTTCCACTTGGATTTTTTACAGTTAATTTAATGTTCACTTTTAGATGCATTGATTGATTAATTTCAGTTTGATGTCATGGCAATAACCTTGTTTCTGCAAACAACTTTTAAAAATCTATTATCAGTGAACCACTACTCTGTGGTACTCCCAGTAGCATCTTTTCAATGATTTCTTACAATCTGCAGCAGTGAAATAAATGTCTTCATAAGAAACAATCTTTCTTAGGTCCATGTATTACTAACTCAAGCTTTGCAACTCTTTTATAATTACATTCACACATTAGGAAGGCATCCCACAAAAGCCTAGACCACTCTAAGCTTTGGTTGAATTAGCTGAAAATCCTATCCTAGGCTGTCCCTCGGCAGTGCAGACAGACCAGGGGTGAGACAGCTTCAGGAGCATTCTCCTCTGGGAGCTTGGAGCCCTTCTTGCTCTGGGGGCCCCATTTGGAGCCAAGACAATAGAAGCAGTATTTTCACTTCTGCTCTAAAATGAGTCTGACACTTGAGGGAGATGGTGGTCTGTACTTAAAATAGAAGAATATTGATGCACATAAAACATCTCACATGTCAGCTAAAGACAACATAGTGTTTGCTTTATTTGTCTTTTGACAGCAGTTTTAGGTTTGTGGAGATCTATGTACATAGCTAAAACATAAATATTTGACATGAACTGATTACATTTTAAACACCAATTTAGAGTGTCAGCAACACAAGAAGAACTGAGAAAAGACATAGCAGAGGAAAATACACGATACGACAATGCATTTGCAACAAAACCCAGGGGATACGGTTGTGGATGAGTTGTAGCTCCTGATGCAAAGCTGCTCCAGTGAGTATCATTAGACACAAATAAAAGCTGTCAAACTTTGCAGAAGGCCATGAGGGCACAATTCATTCCTGCAGGATAAATGTACTTCCTATGCTTTATTATATGTCCTCACTGAGACAAGTTGGGAATCTGTAGTGGAAAAACTGCATTGCTTGTTAGGAAGCTGCCTGTCAAATTGGCTCTGGAGACCAGGCAGATGGGCTGAACACTAGATGGATGCAAGCAGAGTCAGTCTGTGTGCATTTCAGTCTAACTAGCATCTATCCGTCCACAGTGTATGTCTGTGTGGAATACTGCATGGTCTCTTCTTTAAGCTCTCAGTGCATATTCAGATTGATGAACTAAGAAAACCAACACCAGTGTCAAGGATGTCATTCCCTCAGAAGGGCAAAGACCCCGGAAAAGAGCTGTAATTAATATGAAGCCCAGACGCCAGGATTAGACCCTCCATTAGAAAGCATCTCTACGCACACAGTCAAGGTTGGAGCATGGCAGGGATTATGGAACACAAGCACAGGGGAGCAGGAGCGGGCAATTACTTCTTGTTTTTGTTTTCCAGCATTGCCAGTTTTTAATGAGGTTTGACCAGTGCGATCTCAGTGATACATCAAAGCAGCCTACAACAGCAGGAAAGGAGAAGCCGGGGTAATTGAATATGCTGCTACATTTATTTCCCAACAGGGAATAGCTACAGCCTCACTGCTAACTTCCTCCATGAACTGCAAGACCAGAAATCCTCACGAGATCCATAAAAATGTATTCCAGAAAAACAATTTGTTTAATATCTCAGAAATTAAGATAGCCAAAAGTAGCCATTACAAACAATTTTAAACATACAATAGGCACTTTCTACCACTACGGATCTTAATAAAAACAATAGGGAGGTAATGCATTGATGACTTTCAGGACTGCACAGTGACTAGAAATAGATGTTGTATGTATCATCACTTTACAGATCAATTACGGTAAAAGTCCAGGTTTCCTGTAGTCGATTCTGTGCAATTTTACTGTTTTTGCTGTTATAAAAAGCTGACATTAGATACAAACACATTAATTTTAACTCACCCTGGTAGAAACTCCAGATTAATGTAGTTGAAATCATAGTCAATCCTTAGATTATAATGTTGTTACCTCTGTTGTGTACAAATATTAGTTCAACTAACAGCAAAAAACACTGATAAAACCATTTTGTTACGTCACTGTATAAGTCCGAGTCTGTTTAAATTTCATCCAAACATCAAAACAGTATCAATGTAACAGTCACAGTACCACTGCTTATAATGGTGCTACTTAAACTCCTTTATACGGTAAAATAACATACAGTAGTGTGACGACATTAGCTGTTTTCAGACAGAGGAATTCTAAGAATTGTCCACCTCAAATTTAGTTGTAGGAACTACCCTCCACCGGGGAACTATTTTGTTTTGCATTCGCACAGGCAGTCGGGAACCATGGTAGGGTCCATACGGCCTCCTACCGTAGCATCATGTCGGTGTGACCAGACCGACTGAGTGGTCAGAGGTGTCCTATGTAGACATCTATTTTATCTTATCGAGACGCTATGTAAGCAAAACAAGTTACTGGACTCTTTAACAGTCATTATGCTAGTTAGTGTTACGTAGTAGGACAGTTAGTTGGTTAGCTGCTATTAGCCTTTAGTTATTAGCCTTTGGACCAGTCAGTGTAAGTCGCTTGTTAGCTAGCAGTGTAACTACACCAAGTCTCAAAATAACCTTAATGCACTGTGTTACAGGAATTTACAGAGGAAACAGAATGAATGATTAGAAATCACTGGAGACATATATTTTCTATTTATTTAACTGTTTCTTGTAAATTGCGTGCATGACATGAAATGTTTCCCACACGGAGATACACAGTCTAGCTCTGGATGGTTCGGAGCCACAAATCCCTTTGTTATGACTCCGTAGTCATAACAAAGTAAACAAAACAAGTTCTGTTTTGTTTACTTTGTTCCTTGTACAGACAACACGGCAACTCATAGGCATCTGTAGTTATTAGCTTTCTAACAAATGCTAACAACTAGCAAGTAATGCTACGCTAGCAAAGAACGTACATAATTAAAATGGACCAAATGTAACTTGTTTAAGATATATCTTGCATGTTGCTAAATTGACACACTTTAATTTTTCACAAGAAGCACTACTTTGGTTTCAGTCTTATTTGTCTAATAGAGCACAGTGTGTCTATCTGGCACTAAATCCAATTACCTTGACTGTCCAGCAGGGGTCCCCCAAGGCAGCATTTTGGGGCCAATTTTATTTACAATCTGTATAAATGTTAGAATGTTAGTGTGCAGATGTAAGCAGACAATGCAGTTATTTTTACCCAAGCAAGGAACCCTCAAAAAGCATCACAAATCTTGAGCAATGGCTCAAGTGCAAATTTGGATCAAAAATCATGTCTCCAACTAAACACAAAGAAAACAGTCTGTATGATGTTTACAAAGCAACCAATCCAACTCAAGTGGTCAAATGTCTTCCTCGAACTCATGCTAGTTTATGAATTTAAATATCTAGGGCTGACATTGGATTCAACATTAACATTTTAAAAATATGCCAAACAAATCTCAAAAACAGTCAATTTTAATTTGCAAAATTTTAGACAGGTAAAACCTTTTATGACATTGAACCCTGCTAGGATGTATCCGCACTCAATGATTTTCTCACATATAGAATACTGCATAACAACTTTGTCTGTTGCTGTTGGCACAACACTCAAACCAATAGTCTCTTTTTAAAAAGGCCATAAAAATCATTGCACTGTTTTGGATAAATACAAAATTTTAAACTTTAATAATTTTGTTCATTTTCAAAATGCATGTCTTGTTTTTAAAGTTTTGCAAGGACTTGCCCCGCCCCCTTTGAAGGATTTTATCAGACTGAAGTGTGTAAGTGGGACTGTCACCAGGGCCACAGCCCAAAGGGATTGTGAGTTACCACACAGTCTTTGGTGTGGTACATTTTGACAAACGATACTGTCAGTCAAAGGAACTAAATATTGGAACAACCTACCACTTACAATAAGAGACTCACAAACATATACAACCTTCAAAACAAATCTGAAAAAGTGGATTATACAACCACTTTTAGCCTGCTTCTGTTAATGTTGTGTTCATGTTTGCTTTATGTATGCATTGTAATTTGTCTGTTACCTGCCAGGGGACAACAGATGGAAATTAGCAGTTGTGCTATGATCTGGTATATTTACATCTGTATTTGTTGCAGATGTTCATTAATATGCACTGTCCCTAATAAATAAAGAAATAAATAAATGTTCTTTGTAAGTAGAGTCCAAATACATGTATATGAAATGAACCTGCTAAGTGAAATCAAGAAGCTAGTTTTATTCTGTCGGCTTTCTTTTGTGATTGCTTTCTGCCATAAATTACATTACATTACTTATTGAGGAAACTGTCTTAAATTTTCCCGCAAGAGTATTTACTGGTCTGGTGTATCTGGCAATAGGCATAGTTTATGACTTCTACGAATCACCAAACACGTACGTCATATGAGTTCCTATGGAACCATCAAAAGACCCTGCCTCTCAGTAGGAGCTAAAAATCATATGCTGTAACATCGTGGTTCCTGAAAAGGATATTGGAACTGCAAAAAGTCCCTACGGTGCAAAAAGGGCTATTGTAAAGTAGCATGACATCATTCAAGCGGTTAATTTTACCACCATTGGTGAAAATCTATTCAACATTATTGTCAGAAAAATCATGAATTAATATAATGAACTGCAGATTTTGCATCACTAATAGGTTATCAAATGCAACATGGCATTCCCTTTATATAAAATTATGGAATTTGCACACAAGTCAATACAATAAATGGCATATGCTTGTATTTTATGGTATTTTAATGTGGACATGTTAAATGTTGTACTTTTATAATTTTTTTGGAAGGCATTAACTATTTAAAATGTGTATTATGCTGTAATTACAGAGAAATGACGATATAGCAAGGTTATGGTAATGCCTATTTCAAATGAAAATCTGCTGTCTTGTCACTTTTGTGTCCATAGCAATGAAGTGTAGTGGTGTCCAGCTCCCAAGGTCACTGTGGACCTGCCACAGCATTTCTGTTCCATGACTGTGATAGGTGGCAGGGAGTTGAGAGAACACATTGCTGAGGGAGCAGTGAGTGGTAAGGAGCAGCACACTCAGCTGGCACAGGCCAGCCACAGAGAGTATGGCATTTGGGCTTAGAGCCAAGAAAAAGAACAGTTCTGCACAGATGCCAAAGTGAATCGAGGCAGGCACGGCCAAAAAGCACCTAATGCTTTTTAAATGTTATTTAGTTGATGGAGGCACTGATACAGGCCTACGGTTGGACTAGTGTTATGTTACAGTCCCTGAGAGCACAGCCGATGACCTTAACCGCTTATGTAGGCTATTCTAAATGTTCGGCCAAACACATTCTAAAGCAAATCTCAGACAGCTGGGTGTTGAAAGGGAATTTCAGTTACAGCATTCAGTTGAGGGCATAACAGTAATGTGTGAGCACAGAAACTTGGCACATTTCCTTCTGCTGCCCTTTAGGTTAAAAGGGTAAGCACAGAGCACATAACACCAGAGTGTCAATGTGTGCAGACTTGCATATGTGCATGCATATACAGCATGTACGTAGCAATGGTTCTTTAACTGTTCATAGCTGTGGATATGAGGTATTATTAAAGTCATACGTGGCTCCCACAGGCATAGCATAGGTTAAGACACAGTGGAGCCAGTTCCTCATGTGGCAAGATCCCAGAGACACCAGCATGGGCCTGCTGAGTGGGGCATGGCCCACATCCAGCCAAATGGAACACAAATCGCCCCAAACTGTTCAAAACCTGGCCTGGAAAATCTAAAGTACCATGTGATGCACAGTAAATATTTGGTCAAAATTAATGAAGGGGCAAAGTCTGCCAAGAGGCCTTTTTCTAGACGTCCATGGAGAGGAGACTGTGCCCAGTCTGGCATTAAAATGAAATTTCCTTCTGCAGACAAATGCTTACTACTCTGTCTGCTTTCCAGCACCCACTTACCACTTCCTCTTCTCAAACCACACACCAACTGTCCAGGTACAGCATGTATCTAACAAAATACTGCTTTCCTTTCATGTATCTGAAAATGACATGATCATCAATGCGTTTTTCAAATTCCACTTGTCTCTTTCCGACATCTGATCATAGAAACACTGTGAGACATCTGAATTACATTTGCTAAGAAATGTTCTGAAATGCTCCGAGTTGGAGACAGAGAAGTGTGACCCAATGAGTGCAATGAGAAATGCAAGGCAGAAAGTAGCCTCATCCCCAAGCACCATTTAGACTGTTTTTATAGTGGAAATGTGATGCTGATTTTAATTTGTCCATACACAAAGAGTGATCACCACAGAGGGAGCTAAAGGATAGGCATTCTCAAAAGTTACAAAACTGTAGTTTGCTTTGACATACTAAAAACAAACCCACAGAAGATTAACATAAGTATAAGGCTTGCGTTACAGAAGCCACAAAAGTGGGGCATCCCAGTAGCATTTTCTGCATGCCATCCCCTCTCTCCAACCTCCTTGTCTCTCTACTGCTGCTACAATAAATAAAATTGTACATATTAAAAAGTGACGAGGTGGAGACAGGAGTGAAAAGTCTCCTCTGAATAGAAGGGAACATTAATGAAAGTATGCAAGGGGATAAATACCAGTTGTCAAGGCTAAACGTCACAAAGAATCACAGCTGTCAAGCACAACAACATTCATCATGAGCCTTCAGACGTTTTGCAACAATGCCCTCTGAGCCAAAAAAGTGAGATTAGCGATGTCAAGTGCATGGAAGGAACGAAGGTTAGTCTGTAAACCTAAAGTGCATTTTTAATAGTTTAGGCTGTGAAGCTTCCGATTAAGACTTGGTGACAGACGTGAGGCTGAATGCAAAAGCAATCTTGTGCTTAAAGCCTGAAGAACCTGTCTCTCACACAGCAACTACAATTGTTATTCAATTACAGCTTTTGTTGCACGAGAAAAGAAAAGGTACGTGGGAGGGATGGAGAGAGAGCGAGTGATGGCAGAAAAGGAGGACTGAAGGAAGCTGAAGGAGACTCTGTGACATGTAGGCCCGATAAACAGCTGTGTAAAATATTCGGGAACTCAAAAGTTTGTTTGAAAGCTTTGTGAGATGGTGAAACGTCTGAGGCAACATCAGTCAAGAGTATTGTATCAGTTCAAAGGGTCCTAATGTACACACAGAAAGCTGAAACTTCCTGATAAAGTTTAATTTGTGACCATTGTATTTGTACATCACGCATGTATTTAAAAGAAAACAGCAGTTTTAGGTAAGGTGATTTGTTTTTGCCAAAAGTAGGTGAGTCTAAGATATGAAACAGCAACCAGTAAGTTAATTTTCTCCAACTATTTTCAGCATTTTAAGGTAAAAGTAACCATTAATAGGAGAAAATAGTGAGCAGGTCTGTCAATAACGGAAATACTTAGGGCAGGGTTAGCCATAACCCTGCAGCCCTAACAATGACTGAATACTAGTATACTGGTATAGTAAAGTGTATTTACATGTTGTAAATGTATCCAGTTATTTGAAGCCTCCTCACCATGGTTACAGCTGAATGGTGGGAGCAGCTCCAAAAGAGGCCATATAATAGTGAATTGCAAGGTCACCTTCTCATTAATTATATTTTCCAGCACTTCCTCTTAAATAGAGCACACCCCTCCTACTTTTATCACTGTCTTTGTGTGACAGAATTAGTCCTGAGGAACACGTACATACATAAACTTGCTGATGCAGCTGTGGGTGAGTGTCTTTCCAATGGACTGGATCAGTTGCCTCGCACGACCCATTTTTAAGTCTAAAATAAACAAGAAATAATGTTGGATGGAGGTTGAGACCATCAAATCCAAAGAAAGGGAAGCTTGCCACAAGGGGAATCTTAAATACATCAGTATAGCTAAGAGGGGGAGGAACCAAATACATTAATCAACTAATTAGCAGTCTTTCTTTTAACTGCTAATTTAATCTATTCCTCTCAGCCTCTTTAATGGTATTTTCCCCTGTCAGTTATAACCAAAGAGAGGTTTAGCATTTCAAAAGTGTATCCAGGCCTTGCAATGAGAGGCTAATAGAATGGTCACTGAAGCTGGGAGGAGGCCTTAGCTCTGGGAGTGAAAAAGAAAAGAAGGATAGTGGGGAAAGGCTGTCCTCAAAGCCATCTCTCAGTCTCCCCCAGTGGAGAAAATGAAAGAGAGGGAGGTCTGAGCCTTTTTAAAATGCATAAGACAGAATGCCCCACAGTAGGCATAGCTGCTCCACCACAGCAAACGGCAGGCCCAGGGCGAGCCTTGTGGGAGTTCCTGAACGTGCAGAATTTAGATACATGAGGGACGTAGGAAGTGCAACCCCTAACCAAAGCCGCAGCGCCACACTGAAGCCTTGTACTAGGATCTTTTATTTGCTCAAGTACTTCTAAAAATCAACCTCACCTCTTCCCCCAGATGTCCACCTTTAAAAGCAAAAACAACACCAGTGTCCTTGCCTTGCAGTATACAGTACCACTATCACCCTAATCAGCACATTCTCTGCCATAAGGGACCAGGAGGAATACGCAACGTGAGCACATGAGAGCCAGATCAAGAGTATTCCCAGAGCTGGTGTATCTTGGTATGTTTGACTGCTCCGTCCTCCGCTCTCCTTCCTCCAACCCCCTTCCACACCCTGGGGTAGCCTTTGTGTAGCTGCAGCTCCCCACCACCACCACCACCGCCACCTCCCCTTCACACACCCTACTCGTCCCCTCCTCCCTGCCTTACAATCACCCTGTTAAGAGGACACAATGTGGCCTCCCCGTCCCCACAGGCTTTTACTGCGTGTCGAGCTGCTTTATTTAAGAAAAGGCTCTGCACTGACCAGTCACAAAAAAGGCAAGTCTTAAAAAAATTGGGCCAAAACAAAAAATGAGGGGGATGGGTAGAAGGATGAAGAGATTCCTTAAGCCCTTTTCACAACCACACACACACATACACCCCTATGTCTCTTCTTCCTTCCCCACATCTATATTAGTGGAGCCGTGGGGAAATAAATCCAAGCTGAAGCTAGATCAAGTAAACATGCATATGCAATGTAGGATCAAATGTAAATTAGCATTATGTAATTTGCTTAGATTCCTGTGCATGCAATACATATTTTTTTTCTTCCATTTTTCATTACAGGATACCAAGCTGTGAGAATTGTAATGTAGCTTTTGAGAAATAAACCAGATGACACCGTTCGTCCTTTAAGGACAAGCCATTTATCACGTCTAAAACAAGTGGCAAAAGGGAATGTTTGTCCTCCGTGTCAACTGCCAGAAAAAAAAGGCATTAACTACACAGAGTGACCCAAGAGCCCAATATACTGGACTGGCCCGCTGCCTTTCACTATCAGCCAGGTCCAGACTGAAAAGCTTGTGTAAAGTTGTGTTCCAGCGTATTCTTAGTGCAGACAGCTTAACTCTGTCTGGCTGTTCATTTTTAGAGCTCACACAGACTGACTGCTTGACATGCAAAGTGATTCTAAACAAATCATAACAACACTTGAACAGTTATTCAGCAACATATAAGCAATGTTGTCTTTAATTCACACCTTCCAAACTAAATCATGTTGAGGCGGGCTAGTTAATTCCTGAGGAATCTAGACGATCAAGAGGTTGATTTAAAGGGCATGGGGATGAGTCCTCAGTTTTATAAATTAGCTTTAATCCTTTCATTCTGCTATGCCTATCATATGAGCTACGCCACAGCAAATTAAGAACTATTGACGTCAGATGGATTTGCTAATTGATCCAATTAAGCAGATCTTTTAGGTCATTAAAGGAAGAGCAGTTGAGGATAAGATGATCATTAAGAGTCACCGCCTAATTTATCTGCGCACAGACAAACTGCTTTGAAATGTTTATCTACTCCGTCATTAATGACTTAGCCAAGGTTCACGTGAACGGGAAGAGGACATGGGCTGCCCTCCTCTAACATTCCTCCACGCATTTTCACTAAGCCAAAGTCGGACTAATCCAAGGATCTCACGGTGTAAAACCCTGCTTGATTTGGATTAGGATCAGATTAATGTGTATTAGTAGAAGTTATAAAGATATGGCTTAAGGGATGCTGTCACCTTGCATAGGTGTGCCATTACAGTGATCCTGTCACATGCCTCAAGATGCCAGACACACTGTTATGACAAATCAGCAAGGTAAAGTTTCAGAAATATAACTATTTGCAAACGCTACTTAAAAGTGGGATTTGTGAGTCACTTTCTTTAATGAGTCTGTTTCAAGGCCATGTGAGCGGTAAGGGTAAGATGACAGCAGACAGAGATGGGTCTCACCTGTGGTCTGTGGTCATTAATTGGCCCTGCGGCCTGCTGTGTCCTGTCATATCATCATGATGTAGGGGGTGGAAGGGCTTTGCAATTTATCAGCACTTACAAGTCAATTTGTCAAGACTCTGCAGTCTAGATGCTGCTGTGGGGCCAGTGCTGGTTTGCAGGGCAGTGTGCCAATGACACATATTTTTTATCAGCACAGAGACAAATTCCTGTGCCTTGGACTTGATCACTCTGAGCTGTTAACCGCATTTAACTCAAACCGTCCAAACTTCCCTCATCCACAGAGAAAGGCATATATTAAAAATGAATCATTTTTGGGACTTTATTACATCAGAAGTGAAAGTAGGTGTGAAATAGAAAATCTGTTTTTTTTTTTAACCCAGCTCTACATAATAATAGTAGCTCTGCAGTTTATAGAAGGACTGACAAACACATGAAGTAGAGATAACAAGCATTTAGTGGATAGATGAACTGATAATATGTAGAGACATGATAGACGTGGTATCAGTATTCAACACTTACATAAGGTATGTATGTAAATATAACATTAATGTCCATTTAAGAGATGCTATTCAACACCAATGAGGAGTGAGAGATGACACCATCCATACATGGGAAATGAAGTTGTTTCACCTCCAATTAGCAGCAAATGTACAATCTTTTCCCGCCAAGTGGTGTGTAATCCAATTTTCCCTGACACTAACGTCTAATCCAAGACCAATCCTTTGAGTATCTGCTGCTCGGTCCATCTCTATTAACAGGCCCTATTCTCACGCCTCTCCTCAGAAAGCATCCCCAGACATCCTCACAGTTAAGCGTAATTGGAAACCACGGCGTCTCGAAGTCTTTCTCACAGGAGTGGACCATTACTGACCGAGTCCCGCTGAGGATGGAGCAGATGGAGCCAACGACACCCACTTCTCAATGGTTACCCGTAACCCTACTTCCTGTTTAGGTGTTTCTCTGTTTCCTCCAAAAAGCGATGGTGTCACAAGCATTCCCTGTTACTACATCTCCACCTCTCAACAGAAAACAAAGACTCTATTCAGGAACTAATGAGGAAACATGAGCAACATTTAAATATATAATGAAATTCTGGAGAAAGGACTCAATAAAGAGGCCCTGTGCGGGGTCAAACAAAACCAAGCAGATGTTTCAGTTGAAGTGAAGTCAGATTTTGCCAATGACACAGTACAAATATCACCGTTTGGATTGTTTAGAAAATGTGCATGACTAACTGAGTATGCTACTCTGGACTACAAGCATTTTTCCTTGTAGTGCTTTAGAAACATCTGGAAACAGCCTAATAATTTGAAAGCGTGAGCGATGATGGATTGTCAGGTTAAAACTTGAAAACAATTACTCTGACTCATACTGAGGTAATTATAGAGATGTGTCGGAGTCACAATAAACAGCAGTAAAGATCCTAAAAGCCACTGCTGTTTCTGTGCTGCAGCAGGTTTGTTCCAAGAGTTAATTCAAGCTTTGTACTACTTTGACTGAAATGCCCCACTAGCTCACATTCACGACACACTTCTCGTAATGTCTTCTAATGGGGTAGCAGGCATTTGCGTCTTCATAACTTGGAAGCAACTGACCTGGAAAAGCCCTGCTATCATGGTCCAGGGGCTCTATAAAAAACAGAAATGTGATGGAGTGTATTTTCATGATGTAAATATAGCTTATGATTCTTTCATGATGATACTGACAGATATGTACGAAAAGCACTG
>JAQQAE010000018.1:0-58413 GCA_029823295.1 Pseudamia nigra | reverse complement strand
GAAAAAAGTTGTGAAATTATTTATCTTGGTGTCAATTGTTTACATCACAAAAACCTGGCATTTGAACAGCGATGCGTAGACTTCTGAGATCCACTGTACATCTTGGTGTGTTGCTAAAAGATGTGATGCAATAGAATAATGAACATGACCTTGACTCAGCTTTTCTGAAAAATATTGTTGGCATCAAATTCCAAAGGTACATGTAAAAAAAATTACATTTTTCGGTTTTGGCGTTTGAAAATGTTCCATTTCAGCAATCAATTAAATTCCCGTTGAAAGCCCTTTGGTTCCAATGCTTAGAAATGGGTCATAAAGAGGAGTTTAACGTTTCATGAGATGTTTTTGGAAAGGTCAAACCCTTTTCACTTATCCACGTGACTATTTAAATTCTCAGTGTCTGTCTTTGCATGAAAATGTGTAGGTGTATTCACGTCTAAAACTGACATGCTGCTGCTGCTTTCTCTCCTCCACGTTTATCTTAAAAACACAAGAAAAAATGCATAATATACAACCTAAAATTGATGGATCTCAAAGTGTGGCTGCAAATGAATCAAAGGCAGCAAGCAGAGCACTCCGCAGAGAGATCTAAAGTACAGCGTTTCTGCACCTGCCAGCGTGTGGTGGCTCTCCACGGGAAAGAAAACTACACGTCTGATGACTGTGTGCACACATCATGACCAAGTTCTCAGGTCCAGTTCACGAGCATGTTGTTGTTTTTCAGGCTCTGCGGTGACGTGAGGCACACAGGGACACAGACGGGAATGGAAACAGGTATCATTTGTGTTGAAGTGCTTCATCAGGGGTTGTGATGTGTCATATATGCTGAGCACACAATTATGACAGAACATGATGGGCTCTGACCACCAAATCATGGGAGCTTACTGACTGTACATGAGCAAAGGTAGGTTGGGGTGTGTGTGTGTGTGTGTGTGTGTAGGGGGCGTCCTAACAAATTCCTGACTATTTAATTCATGTTTGCTGATTTCAGCACTTATTTTGTCCATGTATTATTTTTGTGTTGTTGTGGTTCATTTTTGTCAAATTTTTGGATTTGTTTTTTATTTTTAGTTTTTTTTTTCTTTTTTAATCCATTTTAATTGTGCTGATTATTTTGAGCAATATTTATTTTTGTAAGTTCATTATAATTTTAATATTAATCTTTGCTCACTTTCCTGATGATTATTTTTAATTCAGCTAATTGTCGCTTTTGTGTTCATTTTCTTAATTAGAATTTTTTTTGTTCATTTTTATGATTTGTTCATTTTTGTAAATTTTGCACACTGTTATTCATTTCATTTTATTTTGTTAACTTTTCTGAATTTTATAGATTATGTTATATATTTCTGTGGTAATTTTTTCCATTGCCTTATTGTTAAATTTGGTTCATCT
Organism: Pseudamia nigra; assembly: GCA_029823295.1. Taxonomy (NCBI): domain Eukaryota; kingdom Metazoa; phylum Chordata; class Actinopteri; order Kurtiformes; family Apogonidae; genus Pseudamia; species Pseudamia nigra. The sequence continues at coordinate 57,024 of JAQQAE010000018.1, read as the reverse complement.
TTGTCGCTATTTTACTCATTTTTATGGTTATTTTTTGTTCATTTGGGGTTTATTCTCAGGAGGACTCATAAATGCTCTGCCAAAACCTATGCCCTTGTGTATAGACAAAAACCATGACAGATTTTTCAGTGTGCCCATATTTGAGCATTTATATTGAACTTTTCTGTCACTGAAAAGGTTTAACATGCTATATAGGTTTAACATGCTATATGTTTTCAGTCAGTGCCAAAAACAATCAAAATTCCTACATTAATATTCCAATAAACCTAATACCCTTGGTTCTTGTCCTAATCCATTAAAAAAGCATCCATCCGCCACTGGTTGACATGTTAATTATCATTAGCTGGTTTTACTTCAGATTGTTTGGAGTCAATCCAACAGGTACTCAATGTTTAATTAGTGGTTTATTTTTAGTTGTAGCAATAAACAACACGTTTAGCAAAGTTGTAGCAATAAACGACATGTCAGAAATTGAGACATTACATTTGTTTTTATATTGAGAAGATGAAGAAAAGCACAGAAAAATACCAGCTTTAAAGGCCTTGAATAACTTTCATCCTCCTACTTATGTAGCCTGATGAGACCGTATCTAAGAACTGCGTGGGCAGGTTTGACTGGTGCTTTTTTAGTTCATCACACCTTTCACAATAGCTACCATTTGCAAGAAATATAGTGATCTCGGGTGATTTTCCCCCTGGCGTTTTCCTAATGTGTGCTCAAATAGAAGTTGGATTCATTTAAATAAATGCAAAATTCACAAGTGAGAGTATTAATGTGGTCTGTGCAGATACTTAAAACACAAAATATTTCAACATGCCAGAGCAGAGACAGCACAGGTGTAGTGAACATTCTGAATGAACAGCTGCATCACATTCAGGTGTTCCAGTTCCAGAGCACTGCACCAGACTGCATGCTGGCTCCGTGTCAGCCTCCTGCTCCACCTAAATGCAGTCATCATTAATATTATTAGCTCCACTTGTGCTTTGAGAACTAAAGACACTGTTGTTGCTGTTTCTTGCATACTGTGTGCAGTGAGTATAATGCAACGTAAGGAACTGAAGGAATGAGAATGTTGAAAGCTTGTATATGGCAATTTATACTTGGTTTGGAAAGCGGTTTTCTCAGTTAATTAAAGTAGTTGTACAAATGCTTATATGGTTGTCTTTATGATAATTCCCATCGTGTAGGATTTGGTCACAACTGACTGATTATTGTGAGTATATTCCTGTGTCTCAGAACACACTTTCGGGGAAGAACTCACAATGTCTTTATGCAACCAATCCCAAATGCATGTCAAACACACCCAACTTGATGAAAATGCACCACAGCTTTGGAGAAAATGGCATCTGTAAAAAAATACTACGCCTGGGGCAACCTGACCGGGATCATGCAATTGGAATCCTGGAGGCAGGGTGAACCACAAAACAAGTTGCCAGAGCAGTAAATGTCCATGACTCCACAACAGTACACTTGAGCCAGTGTTATTTGTCCAGAGGAACAACAGCAGACCAATCACAACCTGGTCGACCCCGTGGAACAACCAGTAACCGGGATCCAGGATACCCACCTCGACCTCAGAAACATGTCGCTTCAATCATCTATGGTGCTAAGGTTTCTTAACATTTTTGGTACTTTTATGTTTGTTTTGTAACTGAGTAAATTGGGATATTTATTAAAATGTAATGAGGAACAATATACTGTATAAGTGGTCATTTGCATTCAACACAAACTGCACCAATGATTTTACTAATAAATGTAGTGATATGTTATTAAATCCTTTTAGTATAAATGTACAGTATCCACCCTCAATAGCTTCATGTTATCAAATTTTTTGAAAGCACAAGCTCAGAGGAAAGTTAATTTGGAGGATTAAGATAACAAGACATAACCTGAAGCAACCACTGTCCTTGTATCATAATCTCTTGCTTAACTTCTCTCAATTACCAGTGGTTATGGCCTAAAATGTTTTTTCCTACACATACCTACACAGTGTGTCACCTACTGACCCTTGGACAGGGTGTCATATTGTGGCACACAGTTATCCTGGACAACCAAAGCAAGCGAGGTATTGTGATCACCATTGCCTGTCTGCTCATGAATGGATAAATCAATCTTTACGAAACTTGTGACATCTGGGTGCATCTCAAGTTCCCACAACTTGCCTTAATCTGCCTTTTGCCTGGCAGAGACACTTTTTTACTGCCTGTCAAGTAATGATGTTAATGTAGATAATGAGTGATGGACCAAAATGGAATGCAGCCATGGAAACTTAAAGTAATCACATCTGTGCAGTTATCATGTCTGCCAAATATTGATAATAAAACTCGTTAACTCTTTATACAGTTTAATTTTGACAGTTTGTGTATGCGGGGAGATGTTGGATGTACCTTTACTAGTGTGTTTGTGTTTCTTTACCCTGGAACATAATTTTTCAGCCCATGAGGTTTGGGCTAGTATAGAGCGTTACAGTTCATTTGGGTAAAAATGAAGCTTGCTATGGTTAGAAAAAGCATCAGGAGACTGAATAAAATATTGAACACAGAAAGAAAATGCAATAATGAAACAGGTCATTAGGTATTGAAAACAGACATCAAGGGTTCATTATGTGGCAGCTTGGGCCACAGTTACTTTGATCTTTGGCCTTTGGACCAACGGCGGAGTCGTACAGTGTCCACACGTAGATGAGTTTAGGAATATCCAACAGTTTTCATCACAAGGGCGTTTCATCCACAGAGTTTTGGGAGTCCGAATATGCACATTTTTGAAAGCAGGTCCCAGAGGGAACAAATCACAAAATACAATCCTTGCACTTCCATATTTCTAACCATACACATCTTTTCTGAAACAAAGACATCATAGCCCCACTTCTCCTTAACCCATGTGCGCCAACCTGCCCAATATCTTCTACTTCTCGACTACCACCATGAGCAGCAAGTGAACATGGAGAACAGCATACACTATACATTCTTAGTTCATTGTTTACATCGCTTTATGTGTATCATTTGATGTGTGGGTTCCATGTCTTCTTCTCTGTTTTTGGTGTATTTCTTTGGCAGTGTTACAGCACCACTTACAGGCCTGACATATATGCTCCAGCATTTTCAGTAGTTTTGTGTGGACACGTGCATTTTTTGAGACAATGCCATGTTTAAAGAAAAAAATTTCACAAAGAAAAGGAATTTCTCAAGGAGCTCCTCAGATATCAGGTCAGCAAGAATGTTTTAAATCTCTGTCCTTTTCATATTAAACCTTAGAACATCATCCTGTTCAGTCACGTTTGTTTAAAATAACTGTTGTTTCGTAAGATCACAGAGACCTTGACCTTAGACATTTGCCCACAAATCTAACCTGTTCATTCATAAGTCCAAGTGACTATTAGTGCTATTTTTTTTAATCCTTGAGCATGTTCCTGAGATATAATGGTCAAAGAATGGAAAACCATGAGGTTACAGCAGCCTTAACCTTTGACCTCTGAGCACCAGAAGTTTCCAAGTCCGTCTTTGTTTCAAAGCAAACATGCCAAAATTGAAAACACTGTGTATACTGTAAGTGATTGCACAGGCCAATATGAGTAACAGGAACAATAACAGGAACAATGTTTTCTGATCTCATCTTTCCTTGAAAATAGGCCTCATTTTAATATTCACACTTTCAAAAAGAAAAAAAAAATCCAAGGCACTCTTAACAAAACACCGTTATGCAAATGGCTGTTTCATCAATGAACTCCTTAAAATACAGACATTGCTTTTACATGTTAAACAAAGCTGGGCTCCAACCCACACACTGAGGTACACACAGTCGTCATCAGGGGTTACATATCTTTCTCTTTTGTTCTCTACCAAAGAGCACCTTTACTGCACTTGTTCAAACCTCTGGGCCCTCTGTGTGCGCACTCTCTGAAAAGAATACAGCTACTGAAAAGTAAGGGCAGCAGTTCATCAAAAAACTTTAGCACAGGATGTGTGTTTACATCCAGCCAGCGCTGACCTGTGGCACTGATGCACAGTCTACTCTCCAAATAGCAGCACTGCACTTGCTTTGATGAACACAATTGAAATGTGGGCAGAAATATTCCTCACAGCACAAAACCTTTGACTGAAGGGCTCTTTTAATTAGCAGAGCATAAGAATCCCACAGGACTCCATTTCAATTTTCCAATGAATGTTCTTTAACACATATACGTAATCTCTCCGATCTGCTAATAATGGCTGAATTGATGGATCTTTATTATTTTTTAATCTGGAAAAAGAAAACCCTCCTTCTATCCCAGAGACTTTTATAATACATGGTTCTATTATATGTGACTCTGATTACTCACCTCATTTCCCCTGTGTTTGCGAACATCGATTGACGACAGAACACACGTACATTGCAAACCCACGTGTCCAGACTGCTACATTTCTCCCCCTGTACATTCAGATGTCTCATGTGGGTGTCGGACCTAACACATCAGAGTCTCTGTTTGACTTCGTTTCACCTTCAGGGCTCTGCTAACCAAAAGAAATTTTCTTCGGCTCAACTCTGGAGCACTCTGGCGTCGATGTAAGTCGTGACCCTTTCAAAATTGCGGTGGTGCGGCTGAACTGACTTATCAATGAAACATAAAGAAACCTGCGAAACTCTCAGGGGTGAATGTAAATGAGTTTCTGTTACACAATAGATATAGTTTTGATTAAAACCAAACAATGAGATGATTTAGTTTCCATCAGGCAACCAGTGCTCTGTGAGATGAGCTATTTTCCAATCAGTGTGGTGACGTCAAGCTGATCCACTTGACAGTCAAAGTAGGGTTTTTGATATGGATATTCCCCGAAATTATCATCCTTGTTTCACTATCTCGTGATTTCATTATCTGAAATTAGATGACAAGAGAACTTCTGTAATAATTGCTGCAATTATTGTATGCCTGGCCCTATTTGCATTTTGCTGCTCTCATGAAAACCTCCATCAGTAATGATCACTGAGGAACATGATAATGACAGAATAAGTAGAAAACAATTTACCTGCTCCTGAGGCAACAGCTCCATTGTCTTTGCATAGCTTCAAGAGGAAACATTTCATTTCCACCGTGTTGTCTGCTTGAAGGTAACACAGTTTTGTGCACTCCAATTTCAAGAAAAAGTTCATCCAGATTGAAAAATGCAAATTAAAAAATAATGCAGCTCTTTTCAAACGGCTTCTATTTCTTTTTATACAGTATAAACACAACATATTTCACATTTTGTCCAGTCACCAAATATACAGCCATTCCTCAGTTTTTAGTATGCAATACATTCCAAAAAAGATCAACCAGGGGCAATTTTAGGGCTGAAAATGAGGTGGTTTAAAGAAAAAAAATATATACAATTTGATTTAAAGCAGCTGCTGTGATAAGGTAATTTTAAACATGATTTGGTACAAGAGGGGCATTCAAGGAGAGTCCTTCAGGAGCAAAGATAGACTGAGGAGCGTCAGATTTTAATTAAATGCATGAGAAATCTATTGAACTCTTTAAAAACATTATTTACTTTATTTGTAAGGTAAAGGGAGGGATTCAGATATTTCACACACTACAGTGTATAATTGAATCAGAGCATCTTTGAGCCTTGGACAAGAGCAAATCATTTACATGTAGGATATGTCACTGACCCTGACAGACGTGGAAGCACAGAACTACACTTACAAATTCAAGTTCTACAGCATTTTCATCATTGCTCTGGGGTACATGGTGTCTGTAACTTCTTAAAAACACCTGAATACTGGTTTGATAAGACTGCAATCCAAGCTTCCACTGAGTGTTGATCCATCCCAGATACCAGTCCAGAGAAGTCAACAACACCTCCAAACACAAGCAGCATCATGTACTTGGGTCCTTATAGGGCTGAACAATATGTTATTATATGTATGTCTATATCAGTTACTATCAATAATATTATGACAAATGTCAGATTATTAAAGTCTGATTTCTTGAGGGAAAGCGGTGGTGGTTATTTATGGTTTAAAGGTCCCATACTATGAAAATCCATCTGTATTGGGTTTTGAGGTTTGTATAAAATCTGTGTTGTAAAATAAAAGCTGTGAAAATTACTTTCGGTCCACAGAAATCCACACAGAAAACATGTTTGTTATGTGTGACATCACAAGTCATAACCAGTCATTGCCAAAGAAAACAAGACAACTGTGACCCTTTCGATGGAGTGCATCTGTGTTCTGGGAGCGGACCATTGTGGTCAATCATGTAAGATAATTGAAAATGAATTAAATTATTAAGAAAGTGAAGTACAAATGAAAAACACTGAACACTTTATCCATGATTCATGTTTTTGTTCATTCAGTGAAATCAGAGCATGTGTAAGTTATAAGTGGGTTACTGGAAAGCTAGCAAAATATCAAGTCAACACACTTTACTTTGTCCACGCTCTTCTTCATAGACATATATTGTATGAGTGACACAGATATAGATTTAAGTATTAAGATATGGGACCTTTAAGGCACATTTCAAGCAAATACAAGCCTGAAACTGTAGTACAATGCTTTAAAAGATAAAAAAGAATTTCCCTGGACAAAACATAAAATATTCTCACACTGCATATTTTATGAAATACAATTGAAACTACATTGTAATTGCCACCACTAAACTTTTTTGGAACAGGGTTTGTATTAAAATAACTACAAAGACTCTGTGAATGTTCCTTAAAAGCACCTTATCCTTGTAAACTGAACATCATTCCCAGGTAAGATGCACTCTGCAGTGGGCAAAGGAATGGAGAGTCTCTTTTCTCTGACCTCTCAAGCCACCAGATGAGCTGTAATTGACAGTTACGTCTGTCACGGAGCGCGGACCCTGCAAGAATCTGTAAAATGAGCTGAGGGAGATCTCACCACAGTATCTGCTGTCACTCACACAGCGCGCAGTGAAGAACATCTATCCAAGTCATGTCCCACTGTGACATTCTTTGCCTCTCTAATGTATAATTTAAGGTGCAGCACTGAGAATGTGAATGTTTGCTGACTGTACATACAGGATGCCTGTGTTTCAGAGTTTTCAGAAGAGTCATTTTCAAATCAAGGCCATACAATCACATCTACATTATAGTCAGAGATGTCTTTTTAAATGCCTCGCATGAAATGAAGCTTAAGGACATGTTTCCCTGGCTCCATAGCAACACAGTATTGTATCTATTGTTGAAGCAATGAGGACATTTATATCTGTAGGGCTTGAATGTGTCTTATAAAACTTCTGTATGGGTGTCAACTAAATAAAGTGTGTTGATATGATTTTTCTTTACTTTTTCATTGGATTCTTGTTAACTTAGGCCACATCTGCTCTTATTTAACTGTGAGGTGTTGCATTGAATTGAATAAACTATATTTATCCATTTTAGGGACCGCTCATTTAGTAGGCAAGAAAGATCGTATCAGTTCTTCAACATCTTCTGTGTGCACGCGTCCACCACAGACTCCGGTCGTTCCAGCCACTGATCCAGCCTTTTCAATCAGTCAATCCAGGTGTTTCACATCTCTCTGCCTCCCCAACAGACCGCAGCATAAAAGAGTGCATTTGCAGCCACTGACTGATAAAACATGTGCAGCATCTTACAACAGACATCTAATGGACCATAGCCTCCATGGGAAAAATAACCCACTCTGTCCTTTTCAATAGAGTGCATCTGTGTTGTGGGACTAGTCCATGTTGTTGTCACCAAGGTATGTGTATGTTGGACCAACACACCAAGTTGTCACTTTGATGTCCACGCTGCCAATACTGACCGGCTGTTGTATTCTCCCACTTGCCATGAGAAAATGCTTTGATTGGTTGAACTGCATCATTTCCAGTGTGATCTAGGATCACAGGTTGTTTTCAAAATGTGCTGCTACTATCTGCTACTTACATCCTGCTACACGTGCTACCTGCAACATGCTGTTTTCAGCAGACGTAAGCTGCGCTGTATGTTACATGTGAATGTTAATGTACCATACTGCATTGCCGCATGACAGTGACACTTCTCACCCTGTAAACAGTTAGAGTAGGTGTCAGCTGTTGGCAAATGTTTACGGACATTCAAGTTGTTTTTAAAAAGGAAGACTCTGTCAAATTGTTTTATAGAAATTAAATTGTTCGTATTAGGTGCTGCTGTTCGTCTCACTTTCGCCACAGCTGTTTATTAGCTTGTATGAATGTGTTAAACTGGAAGAACATGTCATTGCTCACTGTTCATTTCCTCCACAGTAAATGGCTGGTTTCTTCTACATTTCAGTTGTTTCTCCATATTTGTTGTGTTTAAATAGTGAACTCTGGCCCAAACTCCTACGGCAGATGATGATAATGCACAAATAATGCTGATTGCAGACCAATATTAGATGATGAGGAAGAAAAGGGACCAATCATAATGCACTGAGAGCCCGGGGTCATGCTGAAAAATTAGTCCAGATCAATATACAGTATATCCTGGCATTTTTTACATATTGCAGATTATTCACCTATTAATTGCTATGTTTTATTTTTGGCCAGAATCAGTAGTAAATAGTAGGCCATTTTGAACACAGCCATAGTTTGCAACAATAATATTTTAAACACATTCAATTCAGTTTTATGAAGAAAAAAAAGTCAGAATATTGGACAGTGGCTCATGGGTTCATTGCAGCTTGACAGGAATAGATTCAAAACAGTTGTTCTTTTTTGGTTTATGAATTAATTATTAAAATTTCAAATGTGCAATTCTGCTGACAGCAGGGGTGGGACTATAACATTTTAGCTTGACTATGATTGGTTCTCACTTTGATGTCACAAGTGAGGAAAATTCCAGGGGGCCTGTTTTAACCCACACCGGCGGAGTCGAGCACAGGCAGGGTGGTCGCCTGCGTTTTCTGTTTGTCCGTGCTCTAACTTGAGAACAAATGGAGCTAGAGTCACCAAACTTACTACATGGTTGGCCTTGGGTGCCCCACCCCTGGCTATGTTATTCGGGTCAAAAGGTCAAAGCTCAAGGTCACTAGGTCAAGAAAGGTTAAAGTACATTTTTGTCTATAGTAACTGTATTATTGGAGCTAGGAGCAAGAAATTTTAACACAAGTTCAAATAGGGTCTTGACCTTGCATTTGACCTTAATGATCGTTGAGGTCAAAATTAGGTGACTAAATCACCAAATTTGAAATTTACTTTATGGCTTATAATTTAATGCAAATGGGGGAAGGGGCATTGAACTTGGTACAGAGACTGCCTTTATTCTTATATTTCTCCTTAAACTCCAAAAATATAGTTTATGCCATGACCAATGGGGACTTGTCACCAGCAACTGAAAGTGAAACTAAAATGATGGAAGAAGATCTTTCAGCTTTTCATTTCCAAAACAAAGCCAGTGTATTCAATAGTAAGATCTTTAATATCCATAATATCACACAATTTTATAAATAGGTATAATTTTGGTAAAGACATTAAGCAGACACTGCATGCACGTCATCATAAACCGAATTCCTTGACCCCTTACCACAATTTTATTTGGCTTCTTTTGTCTATTTTGTTCTATTAAACTATATGTTCTCCTGTTGAAGGTAAATAAATACATCAATCATAGTTACTGACCTTAACAGTGGACACTATTACTCATTGCAGATATATATTTTTTTAAATATTCAAGTCAGCTCTATAAATTAATATTAATAATGTCTTGAGGGCTGCAGGAGGCGTGGGTCTGCACCTCTGATGAGTGTATTCTAGTTCCTGATGTCTGTCTTGTGAGGATTTTTCAGGACAGTCATATTTTCACAGCTTTTATTTTAGTTCTCAGACTGTATATAAAGCTCAAACACCAATGAAGATGCGTTTTCCCAGCATGTGACCTTTAAGAAAATCTACAAATAGATAAAAACAGGCTGAACACAGGTGTGAACAGGTGTGTCTGAGTGGTAGAATAATGAAAACAATAAACAATCCAGTTCCAGGTTTTATTACCTGTTATGTGGGTGCCATCTGCTGGTGACTCCTCAGCAGAGGCCCCCCATGTGCTTTAAAACCCAAAGCCACCACTAGGTGGACACTGCTCTACCATATGCAGCCTGCCAGTGGTTTCAAAACATTTACTCACTGAAAATGCCACAACAGATCTGCACTACAATCGCATTTCCTGCAGATAGAGCCTTGTGTTTGTGTGTCTTTCATATCAGTCACCGATAAGGTCACACATGCACCGGTGTTATCAGTGAACTTATCAGAAACACATCGCCCACACAGGCTGGGCTCCCACATTTGTCCAGTAGTAACCTGCTCATAACTGTCACTGTTTATCATTGATAAAACAAAGTACAATAACAACATGTACGCAGGAATGGAAAGTGATAACATGCAGTCAGTGTGTAATAGAAGGCTCCTCTAAACAGGCAAAGCATGCAATATATACTGTAAATGCAATAAATTCATGGATAAACGTAATCTGGCCTCTATAATATTTCACACAGGAGGCTTGAACTATTTTTAAATGAATGAATGTGGAAAAACACTTTTTGATATGAACTTATTATTTAGTGGTGAAGTCATTGTCTTCAATACACCATGGTGCAAATCATTTAATTAATTTTAAATGTGTTTTTTTTATTATTATTCAGTGGGTATAACCGCTGCACACAATACTCCATCATGCAATAGTGTGCACACATATTGATTTTAAACTCACTTAAATCATTAGATAGTTGTGAAACAGTATGTATACTATGTGTCCTGTGTTTTATTTCATTAGCTCTTGCTTTCTTCTGGGATAGATTCACCCATTTAGTCATGAGCGATTGAAAAAAATTATTGGCATTATTTTCATGTTGTTTCTTATTTTTGCTGATTTTGTTTGGGTTTTTTTATTTTCCTGATTATTTTGTTCAGTTTTCTTTTCATGTTGCTAGTTTTTGCTCATTTACTTGATTATTTTTCATTATTTTCATTTTGTTTTTTTGTTTTTTTCATTTGCTTGATTTTTTTTATTTGTCACAATATTCCTGGCTGTTTTTTTCTTCATTTTTTGATGATTTGGTTCATTATTATGTTCATTTTGTTAGTTCACGTCTTCTTTTGTTCATTTTCAATGAAAAACACTGACTGACTTATCGTGCTTTTCTTTGTTTTTTGCCTGGATTTGACTTGTTTCTTAATTTTTCTCATTAATTATTCATTTTTGTTCTGCCTTGTCATTATTTTATTCTTTCTTGTCATTATTTTGTTCGTTTTCTTCTTTTTGCTTCTCATTTTGCTGCTTTTTTTTGATTGATTAACTTGTTCATATTGCTTTGTGTTTTGCTTTTTTGATTACATATTGTTATTTCATATTTTTATTTTTATTAGTTGTCTTGATTTTTGGATATTTTCAGAATTATTTTTTCATTTTACATCTTATTTTGTTATCTTTTTCTTTATGTTGTTGGTTATTCTGTCCGTCCATTGTTAGGTATTTTCGTTCCATTATTTTATTCATCCTTGCTGTGTCATGATGCATGAATGATGTAAAATGTATGCACGTTTCTTCATTTTTATGATTTTCTTTAATCTTCTTGATCTTTCCTGAGTACTTTTGTTCAGTTTTCTTTCTATATTGCTATATTTTTGTTCATTTTATTGTTTACTTTCAATCATTGTGATTCTGATTTTGTTTACTTTTCTTAATTTGCTTGATTTTCATTTTTTTGTCCCAATCTTCCTGACTATTTTTTGGTCTGTTTGCTCCTTAGCGTGTTCATTTGTGTTCATTTTTTGATGATTTAGTTCAATTGTTGTTGTTGTTAATTATTGTTTGCTTTGTTTTTTGCCTGGGGGAACAATGTAACGTATAGATTTCACCGTGTGGATCAGTACAGCACAGTGATTCTGATTCATGTCTTACATTTTCAGTCTGTCATGTTATCCACAGTTGAATGATGATACTACATCCTATAATCCATATGCTTATGACATAACAGCCGTGTAAACCATTTTAGAAGGAGAAAACACACCCCGTATCCATTATGCTGTGTTGGATTCACCCATTTACTGGTGGCTATAAACTATAAGGTGGGTGATTGAGAAAATTATTGGCGCTATGTTATGTCACCGTCGCTCTCTGTGTTGTGTCTCCTGTAGAAATGAGCATCATATTTCTATTCAGTCGCCCAGGGAGCAGCCATTAATGAGCAACCAGAGCCAGAAAAGAGTTGTTACATTACAGAAATCATGTCCTTCAAAAACAAATGCAGTTTGTCAGATGATAAACATGAACATATTTTAAGCTACAGTCCTCGATGTAGTCAGTGCAGTTTGATGCTGACATTTCAAAGAAAAGAGAATCGCATGATCACATGCACTAAAGCTTCATCCATGACAAGTGAAGGACAACAAGGACAGCATGGAGGTAAGGTAGCAAATAAAGATATACGCAGCTGACACCACATTGCAGTGGAAAGTCTGCTGATCCAGTGATGTGTCCACAGATCTGATGTATTTTCAACATTTACGGAGCTGAATCCAGAAGAAAACCTCCATTATGGAAATATTATTTTGGTGAATAACTACTGAACTAATAATAACACGTATGTGAGGCTAAGTGCTAATGGTAGGTTTTCATGGTCAAATAATGTAATAATGAGGGTGAAATAAATTTAAGAATATTACTTTTGGTGCAATAACATTATGGGTGAAATGAGCACCCAGGAGTTGCCTTGTTGGAGGTCTGCACTCTCTGACTAATTTCTAGTTCATGTTTTTGATTATTTAGTTCATTTTTTATGTTGTGTCTTTGGTTCATTTTCTTGTTCTTATTTTGTTCACTTTTGTCCAGTCTTGTGATTATTTTGTTCATTTTTCTTCTTTTTGCTTCTCATTTTCCTACATTTTCTTGATTGAGTACCTTATCCCCACTATTTCTTATTTTGCACTTTTTTAATTCATTTTTCTTCACATTATGTATTCCTTTTGATTGAGATTTTTTTTTTGATTAACTGCTAGCATGTTCTTTCTTTTGGTTATGTTTCTTCATGTTTCTTGTGGTTATTTTGTCATTTTTTCTTCTTTTTGCATCTCATTTTCCTTGTTTTTCTTGATTCAGTTCCTGGTTCATATTGCTTTGTAGTTTCTTATGTTTTTATTAATTTACTTGCTAATCTCATTTGTTTTTATGTTTTTTAATTGTTTGTTATTTTCAGGATTATTTTGTAGATTTTGCTTCTCATTTGGTTAATTTTCTTGATTATTTATGTTTTTCTTTATGTTGTTACTTATTCTGCTCTTTGTTGTTGCTTTTTAATTATTTTGTTCATTTTTGCTGTCTCATGATGCATGAATGATGCATAATTTGTGCATGTTTCTGTATTTTGCTCATTTTCCTTGATTTTCTTGATCATGTTCTTGCTGTTGTTTTTTTTTTCATTTCCCTCATTGCTTTTGTTCAGTTTGCTTCTAATGTTGCTAGTGTTTGTTCATTTACTTTAATTATTTTTCATCATGTCTTGATCATGATTCAAATTTTGTTTATTTTTCTTCATTTTCTTTTGTTTGCTATAATTTTCCTGACTATATTTAATTGATTTTGCATCTTATTTTGTTAATTTGTGTTCATTTCTTGATGATTTAGCTCTTTATTCAGTTCATTTTGTTCATTTTTAGTCAAAACACTAACTGACGTATTGCAGTTTTCTTTGTTTTGTACCTGGATTTTACAGTTGCTGCAAATGTGACACATTTCGTTTTTCTCAGAAATGACACACCATCCACTCAATAGCTTGTGTCATAACATGAATCAGACGTCACAAAGTCCATTTCCAGTCTTTGCTCCATCGTGACTGAATGCTGGGTCACTGCAGGTTGCCTCTGTAAGACAGTGCGCCGGAGCTGTACAGGACTCACTGTTCTAACCTCCAGTAAGTCATGTGATGCCTCATGGGTCCAGATGATCACATGATGTTTGCACCTTCACATGGTGAAATCAAGGCCCTGAACTTGACATACTATCATCAAACTTTCAAATAAATATTCATCTCTGCAGCCTCCTACATGCACATATTATACCTCATTTGCACCTAGGGCATTGGGCACTTTATTATCTGTGTTCTGCTGAATTGTTAGTGCATCAGTTTGTACTGTTTGTGCATAAGATAATGAGAAAAATCAAGAAAATGAACAAAACTGATAACAAATAGGTGCAAAATAATGAAGAAATTTGAAAAAAATAATAAAAAGGCACAACATAGTTAAGGAAATGGCACAAAAAATGAACAATATAAGCAACAAATTGAATGAAATAATCATGAAAATGAAACAAATAATCTACTAAATGAACACAAGGGAACAAAATGGTTGAAAAAATAAATTGAAAATTAACAAAATAATTAAAAGTTGAACAAAAATGTCATTATTTGTGAAGTTGGTTTTGTAAAAGACTCTTTTAAGTTTATTTTTATATAATTATGCCCATCTTTGTTCACTTTTATTCAGTTTCTTCTTAGTTTGTCCAGTTTGTCCATTTTGTTCCTTTTTTCATTTCACTACTGATTCTGTTTAGTTTTGTTTCCTTTTTGATTTTGTTCCTTTCGCTTGTCTTGTTTTTTTTATTTATTTTGTGTTTATGTTTGTTCATTCTGTGTTTATAACATTCATTTTTGTTGCTTTCAGTTCTGTCTTTTGTTTGTTGGTTATTTCTTCTTAATTATTTGGTTCTTATTTTCTTATATTTTGGTTCTTTATTACTATTTTGATTTTTTTTTAAAACATTTATAAATGTAAACAGAAAAGGCAAAACTTGATGCATTAAAAACTCACGAGCACACACAAAATGAAGTACTTGACACTCAAAATTTCCAAAGCAATGCCCATTATTATGATTATTACATTTCAGACACTTTTATTGTTGTGTCTGCAGATTTGTCTCATGTCCTGTCATTTGATCAGGTCATAAATAAATGCACAACATGGCAAACATCCATGTGTGGAGCTTATAAACACATTGTTCATGCAAAGAAAACAATCATTTAATCCTCTACTATCTGTCTCTTTGACACACATACACAGAGAGAGGGAGAGAGAGAGAGAGAGATGCACTGAGTGAGAGATCAGCTGTGATTGGCTGAGAGTGACACCTGAGCAGACATCCGGGCTACAGACAGATGCTGATTGGCTGCTGGAGCTGTGCTGTTCATGTGCACTGCGAATGCAGCTGCCTTCAATAAAGCTGATAGAGCTGTTCTGTAAACATGCCACACATGCTCTATGTGTGCATTTTGTGTGTGTGTGTGTGTGTGTGTGTGTGTGTGTCGTTTATCTGTGCTGTACTTCACCAGAGATAGAGTTGACAGGTTTTTTTTTTATCATTTTATTCATTTTTCTTCATGTCACTTCATCATGTGAATTGTAATGCATTTTGTGCATTACTTTGTTCACTTTTATTCATGTTGTTCATCATTCTTATTCCTTCATTGGGTTTTATTTTGTGCATCATTTTTTTTCCATTCTGTGCATCATTTGTTCATTTTTGTTCACTTTTATTCATTATTTTGTCAGTTTCATGTCCTTTTTTAATGTTTGTGTTCTTGACTTTTTTTTTTAGTTGTAGTTCCGTTTTTGTTCATGTCCTGTTTTCTTTGACTTATCATGGATTATTTTGTTAATTTTATTATTTTCCAGTGTTTTTGTAAATTTTATGGTTACTTTGTTCATTTGTTGTTTACATTTTGTTCTTTTTTATCCATGTTCTTCATTGTTTTCATTGTTTCTGTTCATTTTCTACATTGTTTGTTTTTGTTCATGTTGTTGATTATTTTCTTCCTTTTTGTGCCTTTTTTTCAGTTTTGTAATGTGGTTTATTGTCTTTTGTCTTATGTAAAATATTATTTTTCCTCATTTTATTTGTTATCTTCATCCATTTCTGTTTTTTGTTCATTTTTTAATATGTGTTACTTGTTTTTGTCCATTCAAGATGATGATTAACTTTTTGTTAATTTTGTAATTGATGTGTTATTTATGATGTTGCCAATCATTTTTGCTTACACATGGTTCAGTTTGTTGATTCAGAATCACCGATGTAAATGCAATCTGAAATACATCTGAAGTCAAAATTATTAGCGCCCTTATAAAAAATTTCAACTTTTTTTTCAATTGTGTAAAAGAGTGTCACATTTTTAGCAGAGCAACTCAAAGCATGCAAACAGTAAGTTTTCTTTTTAATCATTTTGATTTTGTAAACAAAAATAGAATTATTTTTAGGAACACAAAAATGATCTAATACAAATCAAGAAGTGAAAAATATGTCTCAGTTAATATTGAATTGTACAGTTTCAGAACACTGTGGTACGTTCTGAGTTTGTTTATTCACCAGCAAGAAGGACGTGTTTCCCGCACTGCTCTTACATCATAAAGTCATTAAATAGCCACAAAAGATACTGTATTTATCACCTCAGCACAATTTTTATGGAAGAAAGATAACATGAAGTCTTTTAAAGAAAAAAATGCCTTTAAAAGGTCAATAGCAGCAATAATCTCAGCAGTGGAAGCAGCAGCCGATAACAGAGGGACGACTTCATCACAACAGACACATAGAGGAAAAAAAAGGGGTAAGTTCGTTTGAACGTTTGGGAGTGGGGGTGTTTTTAATCAGGTATTTGAGTATCAAACACTTCATTTTCTGTCTTCTGGCGAGTAGCTAATGCATCAGTTTGTATCTGTTATCTATAAATGTGTGAGTGGAAGAAGAAGTAAACAAAATATGTGAAGAAAATTTACAAAAAGGAGCAAAATAAGCAGTAAAAAAGCAAAAAAAAAAATTAAACTATGTTCATTATTAACATAGTATCAAATTTTTTTATGACTGAAAATAAATTTGCATTCTGATTTAGAATAAATTGAATATATGAGGGGGTAAACAAATAAGCAAGAAAATGAACAAAAATGAACAATTTTTTTAAATGAACCAAATTGAACTAGAGTGAGTCCACAAAGTGAGCAAATTAACCAAGAAAAATGAAGTAATTATGAAACTAAAAAATGAGCCAAGTTTGGGAAAAGTGAGTAAAGTGTTATTACACTAAGAGCAAAAATGAAGAAAAATTAACAAAATAGTCTTGAAAACCAACAACAGTGGATAAAAAATGAACCAGATTCAATGAGAAAAGAACTAAATTATCCTCAAAATAAAGAAAATAGTCAATACAATGAAATATACTCTGCAAAAACTGATTTAAAAAATGTGAAAATGAACCAAAATAGAATATGTGAGTAATAAAATTGGCCCAAAGTGAACAAAACAATCAGCAAAATGTTAAAGAAATAAGTGAAATAATCAAGAAAATAAACAAAAATAGGAGAATATGCTGCAAAATAAGAAATAAAATTAGTTGACATGTTAAATTAATGAAACAAAATGAAGAAAAAGAAACAAAATAGTAATGAAACTCAACAAAAATTTGTGAAAATAAATGAACATGAGCCTAATTCAATAAAAAAAACAAAATAGTCAAATCTAATAAAATCTGCATGAACTCATAAAATAATGCAAAAAATACACCAAATATGACAAGAAAGTACCAAAATTATTCCCAACGTGAGAAAAATAGGCAACATAAAGATATAAAAGTCAAAAAATAATAAAGAAAATTAACAATTGTCACAAAATATGATGCAAAACAAGGGAAAATGAGCAAATAAGAAGTAAAATGACATAACAAGAACAAAATATGAAGAAAAATGAGGAGCAAATGAATAAAGGGATGATCAATATGGAGAATAGTGAAAAAAAATCTTGAAAACCAACAAAAATGAATGAAAAAAGAATTAACCAAATTCAATAAGAAATGTGCTTAATTATCCTCAAAATGTCCCAAAAATGATAAAATAGTAGCAAAATTATTGCTGAAGTGGACAAAATAGTCAACTACATGGGGAAAAAATGAAGAAAACTGTTAAGGAAAACATGGATTTAACTGTTTTACCTGTTTTATTGCCAATGTACAGAAGACATAGGGTTTTACTAACAGGCTTAAAAAAACAAGTACCAGGTTCTAGAATTGAAACATGTTATTTGCATCCCTGTCTGTGTCAGAATTTGTTTACTTTTTTCAGTTTCATAAACACGCTCCGCTGGAAGGTGAGTAGCTCTGAAACAATCTCCCCGAGAACAAAGGGGCTGGGAGATTGCATCCTGGTGCCACGCCCTCAGGCTGTGGAGTCAGGGCCTTTTCTGCACCCTTTGTTAAGATGCACCGATACACTCTCTACCCACAATCCCCTTTCATCTCTCGCGGCACAGTGAAAAAGCTGCGTGGATCCACAGAAGCAGGGCTGATGGTATAAGGGAGGAGAGAAGGTTGGAGAATCTGGAGGAAGCGATGGACTGGTTATTAATCAGGGAACTAAAAAGAAGATACGGTGCCACATGCCAGAAACGGCAAAAATAATTACGCTGTAGCACAAACCCAAAGTGATGCAAAAAGAGAAATCTGGTATCTCCTCAGAACCCAGACTCAAATATCCACATATATAGGCTTTTTATGGTTCTACTGTTTGAATGTAAAAGATATAAGATCATGAAATCACAAAGCTAACTGATTTTGAGGAAGTGATGATTTTAAATCCAGAGGAACAAAGCAGCACTGAAATAGAACTGAACAAAATAAACAGAAGTATTCAAAAATGAACAAAAAAAGCGAAGAAAATGAGTGAGAATAAAGATGAATAAAAGTGAAAAAGAAAACAATAGGAACAAAAATTACTCAAATGAACATGAAAATGAATAAAATACCCCAAAAAGAACAAAAAGTCAAGAAAATGAATGAAATCCCTGAAAATGAAAAAAGTCAAGAAAATGAATGAAATACCCACAAAATGAACAAAAAAGTCAAGAAAATGAATAAAATACCCACAAAATGAACAAAAAAGACAAACAAAACAAAAATGACAACAAAAAAATAAATGAAATACCAAAAATGAATGAAAAAAAGTCAAGAGAATGAATGAAATGCCCAAAAATGGACAACTTAATTAGAAAAATGAAGAAAATAACACAGGTTAAATAAAAATGAAAAAATTAACTATAGAATCCAGAAAATGAACAAAAATGAGAAAAATCATGCCCTAAAAGAACAAAGCAAAACAAACAAAACTACTAAACAAAATGAATAAAAATGAACACAAGTAATAATAAAACAAATGCAAAGCTCAACAAAGTGAATGAGGATGACCAAAATAATCAAGAAAGTAAACAAAACAGCTACGAAACAAACAAAATGAGCATAAATTGACCAATATAATCCAGGAAATGATCAAAATAATCCCCTAAATGAACGAAAGAAATTGAAAATTTGAAAACAAAATAAATGAGGAAATTAACAAAACTTGAAAATGATAAAAACAAAAAACAAGAACACCCAATAAACGAATGAGAAAAAAGCAATGCTGTAAGGAAACAGGACAAAGAAAATGAACAAAAATTAAAAATACACTGGGGATCCAATTTGGGAAAAGCAGCAACACAGGTCGGAGCTGTGCTGCTACGGTTCTTAGAGAGGTCCGACCAGTTTGACACCTGAACTGGAAAGAATGAGCCGGATGAAGATAAGACCGTGTTCATCTTCATCAGGCATCCAGTGGGTGGATTTGGATGTTTTCTTTTATAATTTCACACCGGATCGTGGAAAACAAATTGTCAAGCTTGAGTTTGATAGATCAATTTAGCCCAGCTCTTCCAGCAGCCTTTTCCTTGAACCATAATTCAGTCCCTCCCCATCCAACAGCATAATCTATGACACGCTTGATCTCCTATTCATTTGAAGCGTCGAGGCATCCTGCTTTATCTTCTGATGTGCCACAGACCTCCCCAATGCCAGCGCCAGCACTGCCAGTTGCTAGGAGCTGTTTCCTATATGCCGAGTCATTTTCATGGTGATTAAGGCTCCGCATTAGTTGACATAGGACATGTGATTTCAGCTTCCAAATTAATGCAAATGGCACTCGCAGCAGAAGCAAGAGTAAAGCTACTGACATTCCCACAGTGTCTGTCTGCATTTTGCTAAATTAACCCCCCCCCCCTTTCATCAGTATGATAAAGCATTATAGGTGTGTCTTTATTGTGTCTTTATTGGGTGTTGGGGTTTATATAAAGCCTGTGCAGTAAAATAAAAACTGTGAAAATATGAACTTGCTCAGTGCTCTCTGTCTGACAAAATTTGAATTCACAGTCAAGTTCATATGCATTAGTCCTGCCTGTAGTCTGTAGATAAAAGAGGGATAAAGCCTCTGCGAGGGCATCCATAGGTTTCTGACCCCACAGGACCCACTGGGCGCCAACATATTGGCACCAATGCCCGTTCTTTCTGATCTAAAAATGAAGTTAGATGTTGAGTATGAGTGGTTTAGAAACAGGTGAAATGAAATGGGGAAGCCTTTGACTCAGATACACCTGTCAGTCAATGTACCTATGCCTTAAATACGCACAATCCAGGGTTTTCAACTGATTTTGATCCACAGACCACCATTCTGACTGGGAAACGACCTGGAGACCACTGCGGTTCAGTATGAGGACAAGTGTTGCGATTGGGTTTTTTCTTACCCGTTTCTGGGCGTGGTGACTTGTACAGATATAGCGGAGGATAGGGACAGTCTTACATCATTCTGTGTCTCCAGCCTTGTCCTGTACTTATTCTTCAGGTACCAGTGTGGAAAATCCACTCTTACGTAGTTGCAAAAGGTACTTTACTGCTTTTTCTGCCAACTTCGACAAGCTTTGATTTCAAGCTTTTCAAAAGTCACCTTACTACTGACCGAGCCATGATGATGCAGGCTTGACATTGAAATTACAAGGCCAGGGACCAATTACAAAGTCTTCATGGCCCACGAGTGGGCCGCAGACCACTGGCTGAAGACTCCTGATCTAAAAAGTTGAGTCATATAAAAATGTATCCTCATACAATGGTCACAGAGGTTAAAATAACCTATTGAGACCAAAATCGCTGTTTGTACCAGGCTGTGAACATGTTTATGTCATCTCTAAAGTAAGTAACATGGGACTTTATGGGGATTGACTCACTTTTGCAGCCAGTCCCCAGTGGACACTGACAGTACTACAGTTTATGTCACTTCTCACAGCTCAGCCATGGAGGGTGCATTGTGTTCTTGCCCCCGTACATTAGACCAGGGGTGCCCAACCGTTGCCACACAGGGCTGAAACACTGCAAGTTTTCTTTCCAGCCACTCACTAAATCAGGTGTTTTCACTGAAGAGCAAAAAGTGGAAGGAACTGAGTGAAAATATCTGTTGACGAGACTGGTTGGAAGGAAAAAGTGCAATGTCTTCGCCCTCCACGGCAATGATTGGACACTCCTGCATTAAAGCAAAATCATGCCCCAAATGTACAAAAAAAACTGAAAAAACTATTTAGAAACTGAATAACACAACAACACAATAAATAAAATAAACCAATATAAACAAAATCAACAAAACAAATGAAAATGAACGGACAATCAAGAAAACTATAAAAATAAACAAATATTCAAGAAAATTACTACCCACAGAATGAACAAAAATGAACACAAAACAAATTTGAAAATCTGCAGAATAATTAGCAAAATAGTCAAAGTAGCAACATAATACGTAATGTGAACAAAAATGAACAAATGCTGAACAAAGTGGATGAAATTGAAACAAAAGCTGAAAAAAAAATTGCAAAACAATGCAAAAAAGGGACAAAACTAAACAATGTAATAAATAAAATGAACAAAAAAATCAAGGAAACAATACAAATTAACAAAACATTCTAGAAAATTAACAAAAACGAAGAAAAAATTAGCAACACAAATCAACTGAAAGAACAGCAATGAAAAACATAATGAATAAAATGAACAAAAAAAAGAACAAAATGTTCAACAAAATGAATAAGAATGAACAAAATAATCAAGAAAATAAACAAAACACCTACAAATTGAACAAAAATGAGCACAAATTGAACTGTATAATCCAGGAAACTAACTAAATCATCCCCTGAATGAACAAAAGTGTTGAAACATAAACAAGGAAATGTGCAAAAATTAACAAAATGGAAAAAAACTAAACAATCAAGAATACCAACAAATGAATGAAAAAACCAAAGCATGGCATGGCAATCATTGGATGCCCCTGCATTCAACCATCCTTAGGTCATAGATAAGACCAGTGACATGGTCATGCAAACATTTGTTGCATAAAAAAAACAAGTTGTCCCATCGAGTTTATTGGGAATAACACTACGATACAAATTCAAATGAAACCTTAGCTTCTAGATTCCCCACAGATAGTCTGCAATCTTGCACAGTGCTCCTTGAAAGTTTGTGAAGTCTTTAAAATTTTCTATATATCTGCATAAAAATGACCTAAAACATGATCAAAATTTCACACGAGTCCTTAAAGCAGATAATAAGAACACAATTTAATAAATCAGAAAAAAAATTCTTGGTCAGTTTTAAGAAAAAAAACCCCACTTGCTTGCACAGCTATAATTGCAGCGAAGCATTTCTGGTATCGGTTGATCAGTCATGCACATTGGATCGGAGAAATTTGACCCATTCTTCTGGGACCTACATGAGTTTTTTTTTAACATGACCCTCTCACATCAGGTACATGAGGTTATATTTGGTTTAAGGTAGAAGAACTTTTGCATTTAGGGTATTTGTTGTGCTGCGTGACCCCATGTTGTACCCATGCATGGTTATATGGTCATTGAGAAGGTAATTTAACTTCAGGTGCTGTTTTGTGCCATTATTTACATTACAGAGTACGGGAACAACATCTGTTTTCCCCAAGAATGGAGGCACTTTCACAGAAACATTACTCGGATAAGTGCATTTTTCTGTGTTTACAGCAGCCTTGTGACAGAATGTGATCCCAGGTAAACGATGGAATGGCCTGCGATTCAGCCAACTGCTTTCTGATGAGTGGCCATGAGACGTCATGTCACAGTGAAATTAGAGCATGTGTGCCACGGTTATGAAGAGGTCCTCGGAAAAGAAAACCAAACCAAAATCAGCAATTTATTTTGTCAACACCCTTACAGAAGTCTAACAGACACATAAGCAGCTCAGATATCAATTTGAGTGTTAAGATATGGGCATTTAAGAAATAGACATTTTGTGCAGAGTTGCCTTTTCAGCTGCACTACCTTGTGTCAAGTCATGTCAGGTCACGCATAAACATCAATGCACTTGGCTTCTTTGCATTCATGTTCAAGCAAAGACAGATATTCACACAAACTGACATCCCCTCACATACTCACTGCTGTAGGCTTTTATCCTCAGGCACCTGGATTGCCAAGAATTACATAGAGAGAAGCGTATTCATTTGGGAGGCGCACACACACGCCCTCCCAGACACGAGCCTTCAACATACTCATTTTGTCCTGAGGCAGAGAAGAATACTATTGTTGGATTACTGACTACTCCCTGTAGGTACATCCTTCTTTTCTGACCTCCTTTCCCCCTTGTGAAACTGTTAGGTGCGGTGATTTATCTACATTAACCACATGGCCTGCCAAAATTAGCAAAGTAAATATGACTGATGACATTATCTATGGACCACAGTAAAGTGAATGTGTCGGAATTATTGTGCACAAGTTGGTAAGGAGGTCATGAGTGAGGAACTGAGGCATACTATTCTAATGTTGGTTTTAAATGTTTAAAATGAATGAAGAAGAAAAAGAGACCTGCTCAATTGGTTAAAAAGCCCAGTTTCCTCTTGGACACTGTTCTTATCCTGTAAGACACGCTGTATTTGTTCAAGTCTTCTGTATAAACCAGCACAACTCTAAGCACTCAGAAATGAAACCGAAGGACAAATGCAAACTTTTCAACCCTCAAACTACTTTCATGCTTGACTTATTTGGTACAAAATAGTGAAACAGCTCCAGTGAAGTGCAGCTGTGACATTTATATTTAAGCATTCAGTTATCACTGCCATTTTAGAAATGGCATTTTCTAATTCTTTTCAAGTGGAAGCAATTTAACGTTGCATGATTTGAATGTGGTCTCTGAACACTGTGATATCTATAAGATGACTTTTATATCCATATGTAATACCAGCATTCAGAAAGTCTCTGCTCAAGTGTGACTAAAACAGCTTTTTATCTTTCAAATTGTGTGATGACATGGTTAGTAACTGGTAACATAAAAGTCCTGAGACTAAAAAGGCTTCATCTCACTGAATTTGCAGGTACAAAAAAAAAAAATCACCCAAGTTCCTGCAACATTGCCATAAATGTAGTTACTGGGTATATTTTTTTCATAATCCTAGTAATTGGGGCATCATTTTCCACTATGTGGCACATGAAATCAGCCATAAAAGGAAGAGATAAGGGCAGTAGTGATGATGTTAATAGCTTAGAAGCTGAACACTGACAACCGCCAAACAGCTTTCACCTCACAGCCTCATTTAGTGCAGAGCTTTATTTTGCAATTTAGCAAGGAATAATTGCCAGAAACAATGAAGACACACCCTGAGGTAACACCAAAACAAGGATTTTAATTAAACCTAACTAAAAATAAATTAGATCTGATTACATGCTATGTTTTTGTTTTGTTCTCTTCAACATCACTCAGTTGTACAACACTTTCTACATGGAAAGAGATGATTTGTGTTATGTGACTTAAAGAAAAGCCAGCGGCTGGTATGAAGTAAATACAGTATATGTCCATTGCTGCTTGTAAAGGATGCAGTGCATAGGTTTTAGTGGTAGTGGTGAAGTAGAGATTGAAAAAAACAAAGCACTCAGAGAATGCATACCTCCGCCAAGGCTGTTATTTTTTTCTATTATATGTTTGTTTGCCTGTTTGTCCATTTGTTAGCAGGATTACACAAAAACTACTGGACAGATTTTGATGAATGGCCCTATCCCACAATGTTAAACAAAGTGAAAAACTGATCCAGAATCCACATCCTGATTCAGATCACCTGAAAACTTTAATGGGTTCATCTCTGGCCCAAAAGCTACCTTTGGTGCAAATTTCATCAAAATCTGTCCAGCAGTTTTCCTTCCGGTAATCCTTCTAATAGACGGGCAAACAAACGGACAAACCAACATGATCACGTAACCTCCTTGGCAGAGGTAAAAAAATAAATACCCCTAACTTCACTCTGTACATCCACATGAGTTTAGACAATCTACAGTGGCTGCAAAAATTGTGAAGCCCCCTGACGGGCTGTGTCGAAGGAGGGCCCCCTCCTTCTGTAGATAGGCGTCATCTTTAAAAGTAACAAAAACGCTGTGATGCTTACTCTCAGGTGATTAAACTGTAATTACAATACAATTAGGCACTTTATATTTCATCACTGCAAATAGGTCCCTCTATGTCTTATACATTGCAGCTTTGAATAAATAATATACTCAACGAGTCAAAACTTTGGACACACCTCTCCTGTTTTAGTGTTTTTTTAATTTACTTGCATTCTTTTCAACATTGTACATTAATACTGAAGATCATCCAAACTGTCAAAGAACACGTATAATTATTATTTTTGACTGTATAAATAGCCACATTTAGCTTTGATGACAGCTTTGCATTCTCTCATCAGATTCATGAGAACTGTTTCCAGTTCACATATATATGTTGTCAGGAATTAATTTACACAATTACTTACCTTCTTAGTGTGCCTTAGACCATCAGTTGTGTTGTGCAGAGAACAGGAGGAAGACTCTATGTGCCTGTAAGTACTACTATAACTACTACACAAAGAAACATTTGGTTAGAGAGAAAACGCATTTTAAAAAATGAAGGTCAGTCAATCCAAAAATTTCAAGAACCTTGAATGTGTCTGCAAGTGCTGTCCCCAAAACCATCAAACACTGTGATGAAACTGGTTTTCATGATGACTGTCACAGGAAAGGAAGATGAAGAACTACTTTTGCTGCAGATGGGAGGTTTATCAGAATTACCAGCCTCAAAAGCTGCCAGATAACATTTGACGTCTTTGTGAAGATGCACCGTCTTGTCTCTTTACTTAACTGACTGGTTCTTACCATAAAATACATTTGTACAGTAGTTGTAGTAGCACTAATAGGTCTGTTGACTCTGTACCCACCCTTCCTCTGCAAAAGACAACTAATGTCCTCAGGAACATTTAGACGTTAAGAAATGGCCCAAATGAGCTCTTGATGAGGCACACCTTTGAACTGAAAACCATTCCAGGTGACTACCTCATGAGTCTGATGAGGGAATGCCACGAATGTGCAAAGATCTCGTCAACACTAAATGTGGCTACTCTGGACATTCTAAAATATAAAATACATTCTGAGTTGTTCAACACTTTGTTGTTTACTGCATAATTCCATACGTGTTCTTTCACAGTTTGGATATCGACAGTATTAATGTGTAATGTTGAAAATAAAAGAAATGAAAGAAATAAAGAAAACTCACTGAATGAGAGGGTGTATCCAGACGTTTGACTGGCAGTGTGCATCATGCAATTGTTCACATGACTCAAGGATGTAGGTCTTCACCTGTGTTTGTCACCTCCAAGGTGTGGTTTATTTTCCAAAAAAGATGTTATATAACCTTTGCATGTTTCTGTGTTGTTGTCAGGCCTTGAAAGTTCATGCAAAGCAGCCATTGAACCTTTCCCATTCAAAACATCTCTGACTGAACTGCAGGGACCCCTGAACACACTTCACTGCAACACACACCTCCTATCACCTGACCCAGAGTTCACCTACTTTACCACCAACCTGACAAAAAGTTGTGCCACTGACCCCATTTCCCCCAAACTGTCTGTATAAGGTGACAAGACTGGAGGTAGTCTGCTGGAGGGAGATACTGCCTGGACACAGATCTGAAAAAGGTTTAGCATTTAACCAAGAATCAAACTTTATAGCCAGGTAAACTTACTATTAATACACCATGTATCCTCAAGGACTATCCTTTGCTCATACAGACTCATAACCCTCCATGTCCCTGCTTTATTTATCAAAGATCTTTTATTGCTACATGAATACAGTATCTTTTGCTGGCATTAAAGTTAGTATGTTTCCACTTTGGTTTAGGAGCCTCCAGGTCTGTGCGTCTGTCCCGGACGAGGGGGCGGTGGAGTGGCGTGACGTCAGATCATCCGCCGCGTTCTGATTGGCTGCCGAGTCTCACCCGACACAGCTGTGATTGTTTTCTGCAGAGGAAGCTCACGTCCCCGGTATGAGCTGTGTGCTGTAGAATGGAGCAACACTGTGTTGTTCTCTCTCTCTATTTCAACCAACGATGATGTGAGCGAACAACGTGATTGCAGTGCGTGTTATTAAGAGCAGGAAAACAAGGAGGAGGACTTTGTCGTGATCATTTCCGAGGCGCGAATGAACCGGAGTCGAGGAGGTTTCATAGTGGAACAGACACTGAAGACCTCTGAAGATCAAGGTAAGGACCTGGGAACCATCCTGCAACCGTGTTTCTGTATCCTCTAACTTCAACCATTTTCTTGTAATGCATCTAAATGCTTTGACATGGAGATACCCATTTTATCTTCAGCTCTCAAGTGCCAAATGCCCAGACTAGAGGACCACTGCTGCTCCTGCGCTAAACACTCACCATCATCTGGAGCAAACTGGTTGGCATCCAAAGCTGAAGAAATGATGTCCATCATCACATCGGTGTTGAGCCAGGCCTACGGCTCCCTACACGACGTCCGGACGGCCAACCTAATCCGGAGGGGTCTGGTCCTCTTCACCGTCGGAGTGTTTCTCGCACTGGTGCTCAATTTGCTGCAGATACAAAGAAATGTCACCCTGTTTCCCGAGGAGGTGATGGCCACTTTGTTTTCTTCAGCCTGGTGGATCCCACCTTGCTGCGGAACAGGCGCAGGTGAGTGGACAAAAGCCGTTTTCAGAGATGTTCATTCAAGACTTTCAGAGAATGGAGTAGTTTGCTGCTAAGTTTGGGACAAAGGAATGCGGTGTGTGTGTGTGTGTGTGTGTGTAGGGGGGGGTGCTTATAGTACTGCATTGCTTCTATATAGGGAGATCACGAATACGAAAGGGAAACTTATTAAGATCAGCTCTTTTACAATGTTTTCCTTCCTCAAATAAGCTTTAAAACAAATTAAATTCCAATTAAATTAAACTATGCAATTGAATTTTTTGTTAGTAGAGGAGTAAAACAGTTATTTTTCTGCCAGTTCAGTCAGTAGTTTTATGATCATGCGGCACTGAATCATCATCCTGCTTTGTTTTGGTTAGAGATTATATAATCCTTTTCTCAAGATATAGAAGTCTTTATGGTTTTGTCTGGCAGCCAGCTCTGAAAAAAAAACTAAACTCTGACTCGGTACAAACGGTGACGTATATCGTCCTCTGATTGGCCGCAACAGCCGAGCACGAGGGGAGCTCTGAGCTGATTGGCTGGCGTAATAACGGGTGAGCGTAGGGGGCGGTACTTTTGGGACAGGAACCAGGAAGTGATAGAGTGGGTGGGGATTCGATATGGTGCGAGGGAGAAAACAAATGTTAGTGGGTGTAGCTCGTCATTTTAGCTTCTGTTTACATTAGTCTAAGTCTTATTAACGTCTGTGTTTCCGTTGACACAAGCAGATACTTTTTCGTTTTAACTGTGTAAACTCTTGTGCTTAGTCTTAACTTTTGGTAGCCACTTTTAGTCCTCTGACATTTGTGATTAGTTGTTCAGCAAATACCTTCAGACACTTATGTCTGTAAAATCTTAGAAAATTGCACATCATAGCCGATACCCCAACAACAGCCTAAAAATATAACTTATTGTTCCTTTTGTTTTCATCATATAATTGTTCCAGGCGCACAAAAAGTTACCCACCACATGTTGTCTGTTTTTAATACACAGAGACATTTTACAGGTCCACATGTTTTGTTTTGAAGATTTTTTTTAAAAATCAGAAAACACAGAATGCAGAACAGCTTTGCACTGTATCAGGGACATACAGTTTAACAAAATAGGAATGTTTAAAGGGTTAAACATAAAAGCACTGTGGTATATTAAGTGTATGGAAACATATGTTTGGCAAATACTCGAGCGTGACAGGATTTTTTTTCCCCTTATGGTCATTTCACAGGGTTTCTGCTTATCTTGTGTAATTTGGATCTGTTTGTCCCTGTGTGCAGCTGTTGTCGGCCTGTTGTATCCCTGCCTCGACAGCCATTTAGGAGAGCCGCACAAGTTCAAGAGGGAGTGGGCCAGCGTCATGAGATGCATCGCTGTATTTGTTGGCATCAACCACGCCAGTGTTGTATCCTTTCATAAAGCTCATGATGCTGGAGCAGGAACTCGGGCATTGGATTCATAAATTTAAATTGTTTCAGCATTAGAACTGTTTATTTAGACTCTTCCTGTCCTCATCCAGACAATGTGTAAAGTAGCACCAATATCCTGTTTTACCCATGTCCTGATAAGCGAGTAAACTTTGTATTTGTAGTCTGTACAAATATTTAAATATGACCCAATCCATCGTTGGCATCAAACTGGCCATGTTTTGACCTTAACTGCCAATTGACACAGAAACTAGACTTTGATAACAACGTCCAGCTCTCGCTAACACTGGCAGCATTGTCCTTGGGCCTCTGGTGGACCTTCGATCGGTCCAGGAGCGGTTTTGGCCTTGGGATCACCACTGCCTTCCTCGCTACTGTGATCACACAGCTGCTGGTCTACAATGGGGTCTACCAGTAAGTTAGCAAAGTCTTAAAGGTGAAACAAAAGCTGACCTAGTTTTACATTAAACTTAGACTAAACTTACATTCAGCTCTACTTGCATTCTGGTGTCATGAGTGTAAGTAGACTACTTATATTCTGGTGTTATGTGAAGCCCATTATGAAAACTGACTTGTTTTTTTAACAGTGTGTAAGTAGCTGTAAGAGAATGAGATGGATTGTTAGTACTTTTTGTTTCTGTGAAAACGAAAGTGCGAAAGAAATCTTGCCCGCCCTGTGCAGGAAATACTGACAGCTCCACATTTCTGACTGACAGCACTCACAGCTCTCTGCTCTGTAGTTTTTACTTATAATTCACATGCCTATTTGCACTTTAAAAAATGTACACATCTGTCTGCAATTTATCTGTTATTACCAGTGTCCTTTGAATTAATCATTTCACTCATTCTGTGGGGTGAAGGATCCAACCTACATTTATACAGTTCACTTATTCTGCACTAAATCCTTTTCAGCTACTTCTACTTGTATGTTAAACATGTAGTTTTCCTCATTTCTGTACTGGTATATCATACAGATTGTACTTAGCTGATCAAGGTTACACTTGAACAGCTCTGTTCTTTCTTCTTAGTTTTTGCACTATTTTAATGAATTATGGTTGCAATAGATGTACTTATGCCCAAGCTGCTGTTACACAGGCTCCCCAGTTTGGGATAAATAAAGTACTTCTGAATGTGAAATGCGACAGGTTACACGGGTAGTTAGTTTTATTTTTGGGAGTTCTTGCGTCGCTTGTAGTCCCAATTAACAAGGCCTCCTACCTGCTTTAGTGGCACATCATCAAAATCTCACAGCTGAGGAGAGGGACTGTTGCCCACATCAGGAGCTGGGTTCAAAAGGCAGCTGTAGCTCCTGCTGACTTTACAAAATAGACACAGAGGGAGGAGAATGAGGGGATCATTATATTTACAGCATGCTCTTTTTTTCAGCTTCTATTAAGGAACGCATCTTCCTTAAAGATATTGTGACTTTATAAAGCCTTAACAGATATACTGTTTTTATTTGACCAAAATATAAAAGGTGACATAAATCCAGTAACCTTATAATCTGACTTGGGGAGAATCTCTGTGACCGTTAGCCTTCTTTGCGCCACTGATAATTATCTAAGCAGACGTTTTTCTTCTTTATTTTCAGGTATACTTCTCCAGACTTCTTGTACGTTCGCTCCTGGCTCCCCTGTATATTCTTCTCAGGTGGTGTTACTGTGGGAAACATAGGACGCCAACTTGCCATGGTAAAGTATGCAATTATTTGTACTCCAACTTTACAGTGGTACTTGGATGTCATTTCATTAAAAAATAATAGGTGGAAAAAAAACCTCAGATAATAGTCTATGAACTTGTAAATAACTTGCATTGTCTAAACTTAAATGAATAATAGCAAAAATGTTGTATGTTAACATTCAGCTCATACAACAGAAAAGCCCTGAGGCTGTGAAAACCTCAAAATACATTGTAAAGTTTAATAATGACTATCAGATTAAAAATGTAATATTGTAAGATGTGTAATGTAAGCAGAAATTTCATTTATATCCTTCTAAATGAGTTTTAATGGATTTTTCAACTTTGGTTTTAGAATTGTTAAAACAGCATAATTCTTATCGATTTCAAGGTTTAGTTTCCTGAGTATAATTTCAGGCAGATTGTTCCCTAAAATCTCTCCCAAACCAGTTTTAACATCCTTATTTCTAGGCAAACTGTAACCAATGTTGATCCAAAAGTCTCTCCAGCTTAATATCCTAATTGAAAAAGTAGAAAACAAATCTTCGTTGTGTTTTACAAGACTGTTGGTTTTTATTTGGGAGCCTGAAGAACCGACAGATCAGAAAACATCCTGCACACACTTGATTTACAATCATATGGTCGACCACAGCGGCTGACGAACCTGTCTGATCGTTCAAAGAAAACCGAACACCCTGTTTCATTGATAATTATCCCATCAAGTCATGTCTGATGTCTCCATTAAGCCTGCGCCCAGAAGCCTCACCTCATTCTGTCTGTAAAGTAAGAATCTGTCACTCCCTCAGTTTGACTCACTGAAAGCGTGAAAGCAGATTAAGAGCTGTTGTTTTTCACAGTCGTGGCGAGACACAGAGCCAGTCAGGACTCGGCTGACCAGAGGGTCATTTGCTACTTGTTGTTTTTGTTTGTGATGAGGCCTGGAATGTTGGCACAAGTCTGCGCTTGTGTTGTTGTTTGCTATTTCGCTGTCTTTCACTCCAGCGCTTCAGTTATGAAAAGGAACATGAGACAGTTTTTCGCCACAGACGTTTTGCTTAGTCTTTATTTTATTTTGGCTTAAGCGATTACAGTTCAGCAGCTTAAATCATGCAAAAGAAAACTAGCTTTTTGTGTACTGTACCGATCATACTCATAAGATTTAAAGTACTTTTGCTAACAAAGGTAGCTCTTCTGAAGCTGTCGGCGGAACTTTAAGCCTTAGGTTTGAGACTGAAATAGAGTTTTTAGTGATGAGTAAGGTGATTAATGAGAAGTGTAGCATACACTTCCTCACGTCAGCAGCAGTTTGGTTCCCCAACCTCCACTCTGCTCCAAAGAGCAAAACCCTCTGTTTCTGTGTAAATGTGGAACTGAAAGACATGTGTTCCTTTGTGTTAAATTTAGTTTTGACATTTCAAGTGATACAGGCCTGACTGCAGTGAGTGCATTTACACTGGTAGGATTTTTTAATGAATTATGTGAAATGAGAGTGTGACAGATTGTGTCAACAGTTATACCCCAAATGGGTCTTTTTTTTGTAGGAAATGTCAATATTATCCTGGTATTGTAAAGATTTGTTTGGCATACCTACAGCACATTCAGAAAAGTTCAGAATTTCAAGTCAGAAGAACATTAAAAAGTGGAGTAAGTGCTTGAATATATACATATGTCAAACAGCTGACCTTTACAAGATGGTATTAGAGGGAATACAAAGGGAGCCAGTGTGGGAAAACTTTGCAAAACTCTTATTATTAAGCATGGTACACATAGCACATGGTGCTTACACAGGACTATTAGTGAGACATTCATTTTACATTTGTGAATAGATTATTAGGAAATTGATCTTTTCCAAAAAAGGGAAAAACTGAATATTTTGTATGTATAACTCTCAGCACTACAGGTGGAGCAGCAGATCTGTAACCCTGTTAATTTCAAAGAGTATGATTTTCACTCGATTTTAAAGAGCATATAAATACATACAATGTTGTCACTTGCACAGGTTGCTCAAAAGTTGTCTACTTGTGCAAGCACTGAGTTTTAAGTAATGACGAGATTAAGATTCATGTTGTGTTTACTGTCTGCTTCTGCCTGTTACCACTTGATTTTAACTGAAGAAATTAAGCCTTAAGTTAGTTCACATAAAGTTCAAGCTGTTTCATATGTTGTCCACACTGTATATGGATGGTTTATAACACAAATCTTCTCTTCTACCTCAGGGTGGTGTGGAAAAACCTCACAACGACTAAAAGGCAAACAGAACAATGGAACAGCCAAAAACGAGGTGACGGAAATGGACGAGATGAAAAAAACGAGAAAAAAGACTCATTATTTTGAATTCATCTTTTGTTCTTGTAACAAGGTGCGGGTGAGAGAAGCCCCTCATCTAACGTGCCATGTCCCCTGCACATCCTGATGGCCAAACATCCTCTCCCTCCATTCTTTGTTTTACTCCATTAACATTAATGCCTCATTCACACTAAACACAAGGACAGTGTTTGCCTTTTCCTGTGTTTTTAGTGACTTATTTTTTCCTCTCCGGGAGTCTCGGCTAACTGTCTTTTAGAATTTCCAGAGTGAAAGCGAGTGTGTGTGTGCCTTGGAGTGGATGTATTCTGGTCTTTGCAGAGATTTTTTTTTTTTTAATTTTATTATGATCACAAAAGGGAAATGTTGTATGAGTAGGTAAAATGTCCTCACACTCACTGAAATGTATTCACTGGCATCAGTAGTTCACAGTGAGGCGCAGGGAGATGTATGGTCCCAATCACACCAAATTAAGTATTTATCTTTTGATTTTTAAAGACCCCCAAACCAAATGTACTGTATATGTGCTGATGAATGATGCAACACATGTGGAGGGAGATCCAAAATGCATACATGAGTGCCAATAAGTTTATTACCAAACTGTATTGGCTTCTTAGAGTATGCTACAAATAGATAAGGCAATAGCAGCAGGTACTATTTAGGTTGTTTAACGGCAGATTTTTGGTCATTCTGCCTGAGTTCATCTGCACAAAACTGAAACTAGGATCAACCTCACCCAGAGGATTGTGAAATGGACATTTAGTAGCAGGTCATTTCATTAAGACAAATGCCAACAAAGTGCTCATTTAGTCTGTTCTATGTGAAAATGTACAAGATGTCTACAGGTATCTGCTGTTACTGTAAAATTGAGTTGTAAACACTATGTACCTTTGTTATCAGGTGTTAAATGTCTTGTAAAATAGACCTGTGATGATGATCCAAGAAACATTTACCTACCATTTGATTGTAGAAATTTCCCACTTGTACCTAGAACCTAATGATGAAATTCTGGGAATATTAAGAGATCGAAGGAGAGGACAGGACATTATTACTTCAGCCTCAAATATTTGCAATCTGTGATTGCCTGTGTATTATAGAATGTAGTGCTTTTGTCACTATAACAGTTTAGTTTTATCATTTGTATGAACATTATTGCTTGTATGTAGAATGGCTTGACTATGTAATCAGACAGGTATTGCCATGTTAGACCTACAGTATGTTAGATAGTGTTTGGGGGTCTAAAGGATTAAGTGCAATCAAAGTATATCCATGAGCCGATTGTTCTTCCTTATTTATTATTTCCGACAATGGTTAAAAACTTCACCTTATTTGCATATGCAGTGTGGATACGTCACAAAAGCAATAACATCTTTTTTTGTTTTTGTCAGAGATTACATGCCTTTGGAGTCAAAACCAATGACTCTCATCAGAGAGAGAACATAAACGATAGCGTATCAAACTGTTGTAAAATCTCATTTAGTAGCATTATTGAAGGAAACCTGATTTATTTTTTTAAGTACTTTGTGGCAGATGTCAGAAAATCTGCATACATTCAGGTGTATTAAACTGAAGAGGAAGCTTTATTTTTGAGGTGGTGAAGCACCTTTTCTTTTGACGTTTGGAGTTTTTTTGTGTCTGATATTTCAGCTGTGTCATTTTTGCTACCTTGGATTTAAGTGAAAAATAAAAGCACCTCATAAGCATACCTGTTTATTGTCATTACTCATAGGCTTTAAACACTACTTCAATATTGCAAATGAACACTTGAGCTGTGTTTGGCATTTAAATAATTGATACCATCCAAATGTGTATT
Organism: Pseudamia nigra; assembly: GCA_029823295.1. Classification (NCBI taxonomy): domain Eukaryota; kingdom Metazoa; phylum Chordata; class Actinopteri; order Kurtiformes; family Apogonidae; genus Pseudamia; species Pseudamia nigra. Next base: position 22,038 of record JAQQAE010000018.1, on the reverse strand, counting down.
ATTTAAACCAGAACGTTTAATGAACTCCATTTTCTGTGCTCTCCACTTGCAGCCACATAAACCTGATACCAGCCTGAGCTCCAGCGTTTCATTTTGCGTTTGATTAGTCGACACTATAAAGCAGACACTGGCCTAATTACATGTCTCACAGCTTCAGCGAAACAAAAGCCCTCAGATTTTATTTGGGTGTCAAATGCAGCCACAGCACCTCAACTGAACCAGAGTTTTCTGGTTTGGTGATCGCCGCATTTGTTGTGTCTGCTGTCACGGCCAAGTTGAATAGATGAGGACTCTCTTTTGTCTGGGCCCCTCTGTCAGTCTCACAGCCATTATAATAACCTCGGCTGCATCTTTTCCTCTCTTCTCTGCAAGGCTCCGCCCCCCACCACCTCTCTTCCCCTCAAAAAAGCCCCCAAAACTACCCCCTATCCTTGTGTGTCACTGCCCTCCTCCCTCTACTGTCTACTCCTCTCTCTCAACACGCCTTTCTGGAGGGCAGACTTCTATTTATACCTAGCGGGGGACTGACAGTTAACCTTTTGCACTGGGGGAAATTTCTGGGAGTGGGGCCAATATCTGTGGGCTATTCTAAATCATCCCCTCATCCTGGGAGCCTCTCTTTACATCTATGTATCTATTATGTACTGTATGTATATATGTATGTACTGTATCTGTCTGTATATCTATGTCCAAGTACAATATCTATATTTTTCTCTGTCTATCATCTATGTGTCTATCCATAGATCTATCTATCTATGTGTCTATCCATATATCTATCTAATCCTATCCCTATCCATCGATCCATCCATACATCCCCCTCTCCATCTCTAAAATGGCATCGGTCCAGCGCCACACGCCACCTCTCTGCTCTCCCTCCTCTTTCACTCTCCTCCTCTTCTACACAGAATAATTGGCCGTACTTCAATTTCCTTTCATTTTCAGTCACAGCTAACTAAAAGACTCCATTATAGCATCTCCTTTTTGCCAGAACTACCCCCTCTCCTCCTCTCCTCCTCTCTTCCTCTCGGTTCCTCTGTCCTTCCTCCAAGGCAAGAAGAAGAAGAAGTGATGGGCCTATCTGATCTGATCTATCGATCTGCCTCATCTATAGGTTAGCTCAGTAGACTGTTTATTTTCAGCAGCAGTACCTCGGGCTCTGTGACTTTGATAGTGTTTAGTTTAACCTATTGACTCATATTCAGTTTGATATTCAGACAGTACTTTGAAAGCAACTGTAAGGAAATATGCAAAAACATGCATTCACATTAAAAATACTTAAGTCTTAAAATCAAGCTTATTGAACAAAGTAGACAACTGTGTTCAGGGCATGTTGATTTGTAAGACATTGTACCACCACAAAGTGTTGGTATTTTTATTCAAATACAAAAGCACTGCAAACATACTCTGCTGCCAATTTGATTGCTTTTTATTATTTCACACAGAAGTTGCAATTATCCATGTGTTAATGAGGCACTATGTTAAGACTCTAAGCCTTATTCTACATTGTGAAGCTGGCACTACAATGCATTTATTAAATAAATAATTTTACCATTTTTATGCAGTTACACAGACATACTGCATGTGATAGGCTTGCCATGTGTCAGCTATTGCAGAACGACTGTATTATGATAGCAATGACATCATGGGCAGTTAATTGTGATAGTACTGCATCGTTAGTTATTTTCCCCCTTCTGCACGTTTATAAAAAAGGAACTGAAAAAGTAATTGAAATAGTAATATGTAAATTAAAAGGTATCTGCTACCTTTCCTCTGCTACAAGAATAATTGAACAACTATTTTGCATAGAAATTGTATTTTGAAGTCTAAGTCCTGCACTATTTGCAGTTTTTTCTGCATGTGGTGTTTATTTTCAATATCTAATTTAACATTTTTCTTGTGGAACAGAGGGATGATACTGTGAAAGCTTTGTGTAAATGTAATCAGCACTTTCTGTCCTCTTATTGGATGAGAGCCAGTACATGTTTCTACCCTGTGGCTGTTACACTGCTGAACTCTGCCCCTCAGTAACCCTTTCCCCTCCACCAACTTCACTGATACCACCATTACACAACTACTTACAAACTGATCTAATTATGCTTCATTACAATTAATATATCTGTAGTGTCTACAGCTGTATCATATTTTTGTATTATTCCATATTGTTACTATATATTGTATTATGTCTAGTGTTTATGATGTATATTGTATGCCTATACTGCCTGATCCTACAATTTATGATATTCTTAATAATTTAAATTATTTATAATTGTTCATCATTGTAATAAACATAGCCATATTTCTGTTATTTATTCATACTCTGCACTTATGCTCTGCACTGTAGTTGATACTTGCATTTTGTTGGCATATACTGTTGACCACAGAACTGAATTGAATCAAATGAATACGGTGTGAGGTTTTTGAGCTGCCTACATACCTGAAGGAGGTCAAAAAGACTAAAAGAGCAGCAATAGTGTGCAGGAGCTTTTTCTTGTTGCTTTCAGAATACTAGTCTACCTTTGCAGCCACAGCAGACTCAGACTCTCTCTCTCTTTCTCTCTGAACACAAGTCTGAGTTGTTCACGTCCTGGCTGAAGGAGCTGCTGTCACCTCCACATATTCCAGCCTCTCATGCACTCATACATGGACACCTTGACAAGGATTTGCATTGAGTCATGCTCCTACACTCCACTGATATCTGGCTCCAGATCGGACTAAGCAGAACCAAAACATCTCTTTTGGTTATTTTAAAGTTAAATGTGCTGCATAGTTTTTTAAAAAAAGATATATAATGTACAGTGGTGGCACATGTTGAAGGCATTAAGAGGCACTTCTGCTGGTGGAGTAAGTCATGCAGTACTTTATGAAATAATAACGCTGCTGTCTAGTCGGTAGTGATGGCTTTTGTTGCCACCAGATGACAGTATTTATCCTCTCTGCTTGTGTGGACATTATTATCATGACATCTACAGACCCCTAGTGGTGGGACAAAGAGCAACACTGTCTTTCAGGGTCTGATCTTACAATACACTGCCCCTCCAGCTTAAACTAGATAACACACATAGCCCCAGCAATTACCGTATTTAATTGATCTAAGAGAAAAAGCTCAATACATTTGTTAAAGCATGCAAACGTGGTATTAAAAAGCAATCAAAAGAGAGGGAGAAAATAGCAACATATTTTCTCCAAATACAGATTTTCTTTAAAACCACTGATGGAAATAAAAATCAGATTCAACAAGATAATTTATTAAAGAGTGACAGTAATATTATTCTTGGAATATTTATCTCACACTGCAGTGAGCAGCAGAGTCAAATGCACAATAGAAAAGGTCAATGAAATGGATTTAGTGGGGAGAAAATCATTGCACACTCTTATTTCTCTGCCAAAAGGTCTTCAGTGGCATTAATGCCCTGCTCTCTGTGATATATAATAAAAGATTGTGTGTGGATATGAGTGTGCCTGTGTGTGAGTGTCTGCGTGTTAGGTCTACGGAGTCTTCATTACACCAGAGCGGGGTCCACTCCTGTCCTCTTGCCCTCGCTCATTGCCTCTCCCAGTGCTGGCCAGGAATAATGAATTACAGTGGATGCCATGGGGGGGCCAAGTGAGGGGCTCAGAAGTGGACTCCATTTTAGCTCAAATTACCTCTCAGATCCCATTCAAATGGCAGTCTCAGTCTGCACTCTGCCATATTCCTCTCAGAGGGTGAAGTGATCCGCCTGATCACACCTTTTCTTTATTTACTTGTTCAGTCATTTAGCTCTGCCTCTAGCTTTTGGAATGGTCAGTCCTTCCTTCAGCGCTCTAGGTCAAAAAAAAAAAATCTCAGGTAAAGCAAAAGAATAAAAGCAGATCTGTTTACATAAAAACACAGGGGATGGAAGATACAGACTCACATTTAACAGTGTAAACAACAGTTCATGTCTCAGTGGGATTTATCAGTTCAGTCAGCATGCTCAGCCTTGTGTGCCATTCCTGTTGATTCCTCCTCTTCCTCCGCAGGACAATAATAAAAATGACAGCATAAACCTCAGGTGATGGCAAATTATGCATGCCATCCAAACAAATCCTTCCCAGTGTAAATTAAACACACCCAGTGCATGCAGTCTTACAGGCCAGATCAGACTCTGTAAATCGACCTGGGTAATAATAACTGAATCAAAGGTAATGGAATAAATCAAGGTGAGCATTTCCATCGTAAAATCTGTTCTGAGAGGCACACAACAAAAAACTCTGCATCTTGTGGCAACTAATAAACAGACACAAAGCTGGAATGCAGTTTGAAATGTTCACAACACAGAAAAATATCACGCTTGATCCCCACCACACCCCTAAAACATATGTATATTTACTGAAACATGAAGTACTGGGCTTCTTAACAAGCATTTTAAAGCATATATGCAAGGGATGTTGTGTAGGATGTTTTTAATCAGGTATCACCACATCCTCCTGGAAATTTTGAGCACTGAACACTTCATTGTCTGGGTTCTGGTGAATTGTTAATGCGTCAGTTTGATTCTTTTTTTGCATTTGATTATGAAGTGAACAGAAAGTGAATAAAATAGCGAGGAAATGAACAATAAAGTCAACAAAATAATCAAGACATTAAACAAAAGCAAATAAAATAACCCAAAAAATATTAACAGAAAGTGAATAAAAGAAACAAAGGTAATACAGAAGAAGAATGGACAGAAATGAACAAATAAAAAAGTAACAAAATAAAAAATGAACAAAACAACCCACAAGAGAATAATGTAGAAAAAGAATTTTAATAAGAAAAAAATAATAACAAAATGTCATTATTTTTGAAAATAGGGAGCTTTTTCAGAGCCAAGAAGTACATCATAAAATTTACAAACTATTGTGAAAAACAAAAAAAAATTAAACCATGAATTTTAAATGTTCCACCTCTCCGTGAAATCTACACTTCTATCCAAATGTGTTGGATTCACAATGGTGGTTGAAAATTTGTGAAGACCTTTGAATTCTTCTGTATAAATATCAGCTAAAACATCATTGGATTTTCACACAAGTCCTAAAAGTAGATAAGGTTAACCCAAGAACTCGTGTGCCTAGGATCGTTGTTTTGCTATAGGACCTGTGTTCTCTTGGGATTCGGTTTACGGTCAGATATATGACATATGCGTGAAACATGGTGGTGGAAGTATCACGGTGTGTGCGTGTGTTGCTGCATCTGGGTCAGGATGGGTTGACATTAGTGACGGAACGGTGAATTCTGAAATATACAAGCAAATTCTAAAAGGAAAATGTCAGAACATCTGACTGTAACTGAATCTCAAGTGAACCCAGGTCATGCAGCAACTACACTGTGACACTAAGTACATGAGTCAGTCTAACACAGAACGGTCAAAGAACAAAGTAAAGGGTTTGAAATGGTCAAGTCAGTGTCCAGACAAAGTGAAATGTTCCAGAAGGACCCGAAGTGAGCAGTTCATGTAAGAAAATCCACCAACATCCGAGAATTAAGTGAACAACTTAAGTTACCAGGTACTGTCAACAAAGGTTCATACACTTTTGCCACTCACACATTTGTAATAGTGAATCATTTTCCTCAGTAAGTAAATAACTTAGTACAATATTTTCCTCATTTGCTTAATAAAGTTCTGCTAATCTCCTTTTAAGATTGTTGTGGAAACCCGATGATATTTCAGGTCATGTTTGTGCAGAAATATAGAAAATTTGAAGGGATTCACACACTATCATGCACCACTGTAGAAAAAATGTTCTCGTATAATGTATTATTCAATTACTGAACCTACAGATTCCTTTAATCTCAGTCTCTGAGACACACGTGGCCATGAAGAGCAGCCATCAGACAGATTTACAGCACATTTGAGACACTAATCTGATCCAAAGAATATGTATAAAAATGGGGACTTTTCCACATTTACATAATCCAAGTCATACTATTAACCTTATTTTAAATTCCCTCCAGGTGCATGTTTTTTATGTTTTAATAAAAATGAATTAGTAGGCATAGGACACAGCTGGGACCACGCAGGCATGCACAGCCTATTTACGACATTGTTTGCGCAAAAGTTGAGTCATAGTGTACAATGTAAGTAAAAACATACTTGATCATTTGCAAATATAAAAAAGTTATTTATAGCACAGAGACAAGCAGCACATTTCAAAAAAGTTGAGTCAGTGGCAGAAAAGTACTGGTAAAGTTATAAAATGATTAAAAAATACACCTGGAGGAACGTTGATTTAATCATGTTAATAGAAAACATGACTGGATTTAAAAAGTGTATCCCAAAGAGACTGAGTATTTCCGAGGCAATGATGGTAAGGGTTCACCACTCAGTGAAAAACTGCAGTGGCAGTGATAGTGCAACACTTTATGAATAATCTTTCTCAAGGCAAGATGCAAACTACAGGACACTCAGAGAGCACATACCTCCACCAATGCTGTTCACACAAACTGTTATTTTTCGACCAGCAAAGGAGGTTATGTATTTATGTTGGTCTGTCTGTTTTTTGTCTGTCTGTTTGTCTGCAGAGTTACGCAAAAAACTACTGGACGGATTTTGATTAATTATTCACCAGAAGTAGTCCTTGGCCCAAGAATGATCCCATTAGATAGGGTAGATGATTGATGCAATATTTTTGATAATGTCAGCAAAAATGTGAAAAACAGCCCTATCTCGCTATGTTAAAGAAAGTGAAAAATTGATCCAGAATCTGCATCCTGATCCAGATCACCTCCAGTATCTAATGGGTTCATCCTTGGCCCAAGGGCTCCCTCTGGTTAATCAAAATCCATCTGGTAGTTTTTGCGTAATCCTGCTAACAGTCAGACAAACCGATAGTACATGAATACATAACATCCTTCATAATAATATCATTAAAAGATTCAGAGAATCTGAGGAAATCTCTGTACATGAGGACCATAAGCCTCAGATGACACTGCATTAAAAACACGGTTATGTAGTGAACATCACTGCACAAGTGCAAGCTAAATCCTACAAGCAAAGAGAAAAACCTGAACGAGATCCAGAAATGCTGTCACCTTCTCCAGGACAAAGGTAATTTAAGATGGAATGAGATTAAGAAGAAAACTGTCCTGTGGTCTGAAAAGACAAACCTGAAATTCTTTGTGAAAATCATGGACTATGTGTCCCCCAGGCGACAGAGAAGAGGGACCGTTCAGGTTTTCACCAGCACTCAGTTCAAAAGCCAGCATCTGTGAAGTTATGGCTGTGTATTACATGGCATGAGTAACCTGCACATTTGTCAAGGCAGCATTAATGCTGAACAATTTATGCAGGTTTTGCTGCCATATGTTGCCAATCAAAAAACATCACAATGCCAAATCACATTCTGCAAGTATTCCAACTGCATGTCTCCATAGTATAAAAGTCAGGGTGCTAAACTGGCCTGACTTCAGTTCTGACTTGATACCTAAAATCCTATATCAAACAAGTTCAAAAACATTCCACTTTCATAATTACAGCCATACAAACTTACTGTGTTGTTAAAAGAGATGATGCAACAGACATGGCCCTGACTCCTTTTTTTTTAAATTTGTTGTTTGCATCATAGTTAAAAGGGGGTTATTATTTTGGGGGGGAAAAATCATTACATTTCTCAGTGTTGGCGTTTGTCTTTGTGTTATTTCAATTGAATATGGAATGTCAAGGTTTTGCCGATCATCACATTCTGTTTCTTTTTGCATTTTATACAGCGACTCAACTTTTTTTTTTTTTGGAACGGGGACTGTATCTCACTGCTGAAGTTGGCAGGCTAAATCCGTTTGGGAAAGTTATTGCACTTTAAATGGCCTTTGACAGCCCGCCCTCATAAGTGACAAATTCACAACATATTCGCTCCTGGGGGTAAAAACAACTCAGGTGCACAGAGGTGAAAGGGACTCTATTGCACATGACGCTTTCAGGGGAGTCCTGCCCTATTTTGGCGGGTCAAAGGGCGCAGGCCGCGATGCCACACAGGGAGAGGGGTCGAGTTACTGCTTATGACTGACCTCTTCCTCCTATAATTAAAGTTTCAAGCTGCAAAGACATAACATAAATTGCTTCTCCGATTTAGAAGGCTTAGGCTGAAAACAGAAGCTGGATTTCCTCGTCCACGTGTTTAACTTTTCAACCTTTAGCTGCAGATATATGCGAACACCTGAATAGTTTGCATCATGGAACTATTGAAAAATACCCAGGTTGAAATGTTTTGAGATGGGACGAAATGGGGAAAAAAATCCCACTTACACCGAACTGATTAAATTATGACAACTTCAGTTTTCAGATACGATTTGCAGCTCTTGAATAAGCTCTTTACAAGTCAAACTCCTAAGAAAAATCAACAATATACTTGAGGTGTGATCGACCGATGCCTCGTGCTGTTGATCTGCTGGTTTTGGCGCTGAAAGTTCGTCTCTGTGGGAGAATTTAAAAAATTGTTGTTTTTTGCAACAAGTGCTTTCCACCTGTCTCCCACTTGTTCCTTCATCCTCATAAACGCACGCGGGAGTTGGGGACAGGTGCACGAGACATGTGGAAAATCCAAAGCCCGAAAAGCATCTCGTTGCCGCTGCAGGGGGGACCAAAGAGTGGGGGGCCACCGAGCCAAAAGCGTGGACGTCACGGTCTGTGCAGCTCTGGTGGGTTTTAAAGCGGTGGTTCTGAGTCGGGGGTCCCACTTTGACCCTCATTTACCAACAGAAGCTGTAAAGCCTCTTTTTAATCGCTGATAGACATATAATTTTAGTATATTTTGAAAAGAACATGCACGCATTTCAGAGCACAAAATAACCCAGAGTGAACAAAAATGTAAAAGAAGAGGAATGGACAAAAATGAACAAAGCATTGCCAACTGGACGAAAATGATGAAAAAAAAATTAACGAAAGCACCGGCAATGAACGAAAACAAAAATATAGCCCACGAAATGAGCAAAAACGATAAAACTGGACAAAATAAGGCAGCAAATGAACCACATGTAAAAAATCAATTAGAAATGAACAAAATTATGCATACAATGAACATAAAACATAAGAAATGAACAAAATAATGCACAAAATGAATTAGAAACGAACAAAATATTGCATTCAACAAACATAAAATTTAAGAAATTAACAAAGTAATGCACAAAATGAGCAAAATGTATTAGAAATGAACAAAATTATGCATACAATGAACATAAAATATAAGAAATGAACAAAATTATGCACAAAATGAGCAAAACATATTTTTAAAAATGCACAAAATGAACAAAAACTATGGAGCTGAAAAGAATAATGTATGAAATGCACAAAAATACACAAAATGAACAAAATAGTGTATAAAAACAACAAAAACTGAGATATGAACAAAATAATGCATAAAATGAACAAAAATATTTGGAAAAAAAAGGCATAATCCAGACAAAGGGAAGAAATTAGCAAAATGAGAGAAAAATCGACAAAATGAACATAACATTCAACCAAACGTGCAAAAATAATCAATTAAATGAACAAAATGTTGCACAAAATGAACAAAATGAGCCACAAAACGAACACAGACATTCCGACAATGAACAACATTATCAGCAAAACGAACAGAAATAACCCAGACAATGAAAAAGATAAATAAAATCCGAAATCAAATGAACGAAAATCACAAATCAACCAATAAAATAAACGTCAGGCAACATGGATTTCCCTCCATGCGCTTCTAGCGACCCACTGGTGACCAACTTGTTGAGTCCGCTGTTAAAGGGTTAGTTTGATTGTTTATCAATAAATATCTCCCATAACCGTCTATGTGCGCATGCGCTATGCACAGTGTTAACGTGCATCTGTGTAAACCTATTAACCCACACTGAAATAGCCTCCACGTGGAGTTCATTCTTTGCAGTCACAACTAAGACGTGGAAAGTCCAGGCGAGCAGCTGCACAGAGAGCCCACACTGCGTGAAAAACACCGTGGGCCTGACACCAGTTGAGTCCAGGCCACACAGAACAGAGACTGAATAAACCCGATGAGCAATATTCTGGTGAGTTGTAGATTGGTGCCTTTACTGTATAAGTTTATTAATAAAAGGGCAGAAAATGAAGATGGGGAATGAGCAAAAGTCGACAAAATAAGCAACAAAGTAGGCAAAATAGTTCAGAACATAAACAAAGGAATTTATAAAAATGAACAGATACGAGCAAAATAATTAACAAAACTGAACAAAAGAAAGAAAATTATCCCCATAATTAAGCACAATTAATAAAATAATCAACACATATAAAATAATTGTCCGTAATATGAACAAAAAGATTAACTTAACCTGTTTTATTGCTCTATTAATTTCACAGAGATTTTTTTAAGTTGTAAACTTTGAGATGGATTCGGCTCACATAATGAAAATCTGATTATCTTCTATAAACTCCAAAAACAAGCTGCTTTTCCTTTCAATTTCCATTATCATTTGGTTTAAGGGCAGCAGATTAGGGACATATTATCCTATTAGAGCTGCAGAGTTTCAAACTCCCTCAATAAGCTGCTGTTGTGGTTTTACATCTCAGATGAAGTGTTCAAGGCTGACAGTGGGTTTAAAATGAAACAAATACACTCCAACATGACATTCATGCTGCAGGAGTTTAACAATGTGTATGTCAAAATCACTGTCCACCTGTCTGACATGGACGAAAATGAGCAAGCTTGTTTCTTTTAATTTCATCTGTGTGGAAAAAAAAATGGCACATACTGGAGCTAAAACCAAACAAACAACAAAATAAACATCAGTTGTTCAAAAATGAACAAAATAATCAAGCAAATAAGCTAAAATGAGGCCAAATATTCATTATAAAGTGAAATAATATCCTAGTTTTTCCACTGTAAATGACTCCATATATAATGTTTTCATGTATATTACTTTTTAATTTTGCAACATGTGAGAAAGAAGACTGAACTGCGTGTGCTGTCGTTTGCAACATTAAATCAATTCAATCCAATTCAAATGAACAAAAATAAACAAAATAAACTGAAAAATGAACAAAAATGAACAGAACCATTAAGAACCAAAAAAGGAATATCACACCCTAGAGTAACTAAACAATCAAAAAAATGAACAAATATGACCAAAATAAACAAAGAAATTAAATGAAATTACCCAAATAGTTAAGAAAATTAATAAATACCATCATATGTTTAAAGGTTTTTAGACACCAGTTGCATATCACCTAAATTAACAAACTACCTGTAAAAAAATGCATGTTAATACTGAAGAAAAAATGTTTAAAAATCAAAATAAGAAAGAAAATAAGATAAACAGAACTTATTACTTATTATTTTTTAAAAATAACCTGATTTATTGGGGAAAAAGGGATGGAATAACAATATAGTCAACAAAAATGAACAACATTGAGTAAAAGTGTTTCCAAAAAGGAATAAAATGATTTACAACTTTTAAAAAATAAACAAAATAATTAAGAAAATTAAGATAAATGGACAAAGTAGAGAAAAATTTTTGAAAAAACAAAGAACGTAACATTCAACAAAAAACATTTTTACAGGTGGGGACAAATGCACATGCAGGTAATAGTTAAGGGGACAAAATAAAAATCAAAATGAACCAAACTGAATAAAAAAAAATTCCAAAAAGGAACAAAAATTTTAAAACGAACTAAAATGGACAACATACACAAGAAAATGGGCAGGAATCAGCAAAATAATAATAATAATAATAATAATAATGCACGTCACTAATACCGCAAGGGATAAATTCACAAAATAATCAACAAGTTAGACTGACACAATAAAAAGACTTCCAAAAAGGAACAAAGTCATTTAAAAAAAAATGTACAAACTAATTAGCAAAATGAGCAAAAATGAACTAAAACAAACAAGAAAATGAGCAGGAATTAACAATATAACGTCATTTAACAGAAGTAAAATGTTATTGAAGGCAATAAAATAAAGAATTAAATCAAACAAACTGATAAGGATGACTGAAAAGGAGCGAAATGGTCAACAGAACAATTCATGAAGTGAGGGGAAATTAACAAAATAAACCATGCATCCACAAAATAAACCAAATGAGCTAAATAATAAATAAATAATTTAACAAGTTTTACTAATAGCGAAGGGGACGAATCGCCCACCACCACCTTCAATCTCCACCTTTACTCATGATGGTCTAAGAAAGGAAGTAAATAGCTGCAGTGAAATGATTGTAAGTAATAAAAGTGAGAAAACGACGCATGCGCACGTTCAGTGACGCGTCGGAGAGTTTGCTGATGGGAACTGAGCTGCATTCAATTACCTCCACGTTGGGCCTTAATTGCGCTCAGGGTGGGGCAGTTTGTTTGCGCTAAAGCCCTGTTTGAGACTTTGTGCGGAGGGAGACAGAGGAAGACGAGACGCTCCTTGAGAACAATCCCAATTCAAATGAGACTTATCTACGCCAGACCGATCAGACGGATTAAGAGTTATTAAAACCTATAAAAGCTCAGGCCACAAGATCCAAGAGCCCCCCTCCTCCCCACAGTCCGCCGCGGCGTGACGTGGAGACTCCTGAGGGTTTCTGTAAACACGCTCCAACCACAGGAAGAAAAAAAACACACACACGTATATAGACATCACCTGTATGTTCTGGTGTAACATGAAAAAACACTGCAGGGCTTAGATCTGCAGAGTCAATGTTCAAAAATGACATCCATCCTCAGGTTGGGTTTCTAATTTTCCTTACGAATATAAATCCGGGTTTGTAGGACGTTTTAGCTGGATGCGAGTGGTTTTATGGCTTAATAAGGAGGCAGACGACGCGAAATATTAAGCGGCGTCAAGGGCTGCGCAGTTAATGGCATTGTGATCACAACAGCAATATGAGCCTGTGCAAAAGGCTGCGATTTAAAAGGTGCAGGTTGATCCGAATGTGCAAAAATGAAAAATAAATAAATAAACGCTTCTGTTGTCTGTTGATAGATCATGTGTAAAACATGCTTTTGCGTTTTTGAAGTTGAAGTTTTTGACTTTTTGAATGAGTAACGTGCGTTTTCCTTGAAGCGCACAATAATGCAATTTGATTTTTGGCCAGCCTTGCTTTATAACAGCCTCTCATTTTCCATGCTCAGTTTTATATGATATAACTTTATACAGGTGGGTTCAATGCTCAGTAAGCGGGAGGCAAAATATTAAGTCGTGACACAACTTATAAATATGTGCAAATACAACAGCATGGGAGATGTTTCAGATGCACTTCAGTAGCACAACCACATCATCCCAGTGTTCAGGTATCAGAACCAGAACCAGAATGATTCAGTTCCCCATTCTGCGCCATCAGTGCTCTCCCCAGCTGATCGATTTGTTGATAGAGCTTCGCCGGGTCCGCATTTTGATTAGCTCGCACCAACTTCTTTAGTTTTCGAGCCAATCAGCAGAAATCCTGTGATTATAAATCCAAACAGGTAGATGTCCTCAACATCTTCAATCGAAAGATCACAAAGACACATGAGTTTCCAATTGTCCCATGCGTCCCTCACGTATTCCACCACCAAAGTGCCTGCAGGACACCTGGGCTCCCCCGGACCCGACTTTCTGTTTGAAAAAGTGGTGTCAATGGCATTTAAAGCCCATCTGACCAATTCCATAACGCTTTTTCCGTTTGGGTCGAGATGCAGCGAGAAAAGAGCGAGACACAGCGAGCTGGGATCAGAGAAATGCGTCCGCTCTCTCTGAAGCTGGAAGAAGGAAATCAGCAGTCCACAGTGAAATCCCGCTGGGTTGGGTGCTTTGAGGAGTTGAATAGTGCAGACCCTCCTAGCCAGGAGCTCCCCATTGGGGATTCTAACCCGACTTACCCATAAGCTGTGACCCACCAACTGTGAAGGAGACTCAGAAGGTAACGGAGCAGCTAAAGGTTGGCAAGGAACCTGAGGCTCTACATAGAGAGAACTGACATCCTCCCATGGTTCCACGCAATTTTCTTCTCCATTTGGAAAACTGGTGACATCCCATCTGGCTGGAAAAAAGAGGTTGATTGTCCCTGGATGAGGGCAGCTGATACTCCGGGGTCATCTTCCTCTCTGTCCCTGGCAAGGACCTCAAACAGATTGTGTGCAATAGCTGCTGCTAGTACTTTGAACAGTCTGGTGGACTGCATCCTGACAGTTGGAGCACAGGTGGGAGTTCGATTGTTGGCTGCTCGTGGCCTACCTCGACTTTCACAAAGTGTTCGACTAGATCCACGGGATTCCTCCAAGACTGATGTTCTACTCGTACTAGTTTGGAGAGTGTTTCCAGCGAGCCAGGGATGTACGGGCTCTTCGGTATCCGTATGGGCAGGGTTATGGGGAAGGGGGTGAAGAATGTGTAGATAAGTGAAAAATGATGGAAAACAAATCGATGCTGAGCAAAGACCGTGAGTCTTAAGTTTTACTTGTTGCTCTTACAGTTTGTATCAGTGATTCATGGTGAAGGCATGTTCACACACAGCTCAGTCTTCTTTTGTGAGAAACCATAAAACCTGTTGTGTGGCTGCATAGGGAATATGAAATGTTGCTGATTCTTTACAATCTCAAAAGAAAAAGAAACCATTATAACTCAGTTAATAAACATTTTTTACCAGCACAGATTTTATCACTGTGTTTATTATCCACTCGTCATCTACGCCCTGTACAATGCAGAACAGAAAGGAAAGGTTCGAGGATTCTGGATGTGTAGTATTTCAGTGTGTGGAGGAAAGGTGAACACTGATCTGTCAGCTGTTACGCAACGCTGGATCAAGAACGGTCATCCATGTGGAGCTGACCGAACCACATGGACCCAGGATTCCTGTCACAAACCGTTGTAAAGTACAACAATAGATGGTTAAAGCCACAAAGCCACGAGTTGAAACTGAGCCATAAGGAAGCATTACGTTAACACTTCTCTGGACTCGGGGATGGAAACATGCACTCTGCTCACGAGTACAATGACCAGCATCAAGGTTTTCTGAAGAAGAAATGGACAGTGTCTCAACCAAGGACACAAAGGAACCATCCAGACTGTTGCCAGCAACAAGTCCAGATCCCAGATCATTCATGGTCTGGGGTAAAATGTCCTACAGTTCTGCAACTCAGGGGTAATGCAGAACACTGGATTCCCATAACACTGACAGATGCATCGGGACGCAGTCTCAACAAAGAGAACTTTAGTCAACAACTAACTCTACATGCATGTATTGATGGCTGGCAAAGATTTACTAATTCCAAGTCCCAGTGGATCGATCAATGATATGGGAATTCTGTGTCCTGCATTTTAATCATCAGGTCTCTGCCCAGGTCAGCTTAAGATGCTGCGAGTGTTTACATACAGCCATATATGCAGATACTACACACTGTGGTGCATATATGAGGCATCAGCATGTCAGAAATATCCTGTACTTTACTGCTCATATTCTTCATGTATCCTGTATGTTTCCTCTCGACAGTCGAAACATCTTCTCACATGCTCTTTTGTACCAGTACTGTGTGAAAACTGATGCCGTCTACGGTGAAATACAAATCAAAGTTCATTTGAAAAACGTGCCATTATTTCATTTGGTTATGGTATTTTCCAGACGATCTGATTTTATGGTGGTTCAGGATTGTATGTTACTATCCATCCACCATCTTCCACTTATCCTGGTCAGGGTCATGGGGGCAGCAGCCAAGACTTCCCTCTCCCCAGCCACCTCCAGAGGGGGCAGTGGGGGGGGGGGGGGTCCCCAGACATTCCCAGGCCAGAACAGACATAGTCCCCCCAGCATATCCTGGGTCTGCCCCAGGGCCTCCTCCCAGTTGAAGCTAGTTTTGCCAACTGGGGATTGGACCATCCTGACCCCTGCCTTCAGCTGCCACCCAAACCACAAAGCACCAGACCGGTATGACTCTTCCTGCAGGTGCTGGGTCCACAGGAAGGCATAGTCATAAGGTTCTTCTGAATTGCTCTTAGTCTGACCTGTCACCTCGGACCAATTTGCCTTGGGAGACCCTACCAGGGGCCAATTGCTCCCAACAACATAGCCCCTAGGACCACTCAGGTACACAAACCCCTCCACCACAATAAGGTGGCGAATCACAGAGGGGAGAGTATGTTACTTTCACCTGCTTCATCTTTTTTTTTTGTTTCGCTTCTAGGCAGAATTAGTTGTTTCCCTCTGAATTTTGTTGTCAGCCCCAAACCACTTAAAACCCTCTCCACCTCATGAATCAGTCAGCAGTGCAGCTGTATCCAGACGAGATGCACGGACAGTCTAATAAATACACTATGCTCCGTTCTGCTTGGTGTCACATTAAACCAGCCACACTTCTAATAGTTTCCAATACTCGACTGGTGGAAAGATGCTGAGAGTTTATGCATGCATTCGGATACAGCAGGGACACGTTTGGCTCATACTGCTTACCCGCAAAATTAACTTTCAGCACACAGCAACTTAAAATAGTCTCCAAGGCGGCCCAGTGTTTTTGAAATGCAGGCCTCTGGGTGTACGCAGATATATGCATGATGCTCAGATGTTCACTCTGAAAATAGATGCAGAGTGAGTGGGTCCCGTTATCATACACAGGTTTGACAGCGATGCCATGTTGACTCATACACTTTGCATTTCATATGTACAATATCTTTGCCTGGATAGAAGTGATTTTGTTGGGTCAGGATGATATGTTACCTTTTTTTTTATCGGGACACATGCATTCTTTTCACGTCACTGCTTATTGACAAGACTATATTAACTATGTTACCAGCACTACAAACCACTGGGTTTACTGGCTGTCACTGATACTTCGCGATGCTATAAATCGAACCCCGAAGGCTTTGTCCGAAACATGATTCAGCCAGTGACAGTAGCAGACTCTGTTTTTAAGCTAACAGTGTTGCACAGTGTTGGGCTGCAGCCTCAGAGAACCAGGACTCACAAGGGATGACAAAAAAAAAACCTGGTGTTGCTGCTTGAGGAAGGTTTTCCACAGGATTACGCTGGACAGACCTATGGTCCTGTTCCTGACTCAGAAAGTCTCCAACCTTCAGTTTAGTCCGTGCGTCTGAGCATCATACGTTTCAACGCATCCAGGTCCCTTGAATCTTTTTAATTCTGTAATGCAATGTGGAGCATCCAAATCCCTTCCTCTCCAGTTATTTTCTGATGCGTTCAACTAACTGACTGAAAATAACTGAAATGTGTTTTGCATGAAATGTTTTAATACACGTTTGTTCAGACATGGACTCTTGTCATACACGTGACATTGGAGACAGATCTGACCATCTGGAGCTGAGATAAAGCACCTTAGTTCTTTATAGGTGGCGCTATAGCTGAGACACAATGTTGTCATATGGTTGTGTTCAGGGCGCGAACTTTAAGCTACATGTAAAGTTTTGGTGCAGATTGGATGAAGAACCATTTGAGTTCTTCATCACCTCTCCAGCAGACGGCACTCACAGTGCTTCACACTGTTTTCCATTCACGCACATTCACACACCGGTGACACTCACCGGGAGCAAGTGTCTTGCTCAAGGGCACTTTGGCCTGTGGACATGAGCCAGTCGGTTGAGCGGTTCATGAACGACCTGCTCTCCCAACTGAGCCACAGCCGTCCCTTAAATCACTGAATTTTAGTGCTTATTTCACAAAAAAATATGCAATTGCAAGAGGGAGTCCTCTTCCTGAAATGACTGGATTTGTCTTATTTGGAGTTTCCAAGGTGAGGGGAGGAGTTTAGCTAGGTAGCGTCATTGCTCTCCATTGCAAACAATAGAGTTCTGGTGGGGGCTGGAGTTAACTCCTTCTGAGCACTTGTCAAAAAACAAGTAAAATAGCAGCAGCGATCTTGTTGCTAGCTGCGTTTTGTTCAATCTATTCCACCAAAAACTGGCAAAATAGAGCTGCGGATGGCAACCAACAACTTTGTACGTAACTGCGGTGTAATGATCACGAGTGACACCGAGCTGCACCCCGGGATCCCTGACACAGCTGTGCAGCTAGCGGAATGCATTGTCCACTGGATTGATCGCAACAGTGACTCCGGTAAGTTGAGGTGGACTGTGGATCCATGCTAACAACAACTGGTGCTCCCCTCATCGGGACACTTTGACCGTCACCTCATCAGTTTGCTGTTGTAACTGCTTACATTTTGCTGCAGGCTAATGCTAGCCAAGCCCTTAGCCACGGTGGGAATGACCACATCAGGAAGTAATATCACACTGGGCCTAGTTGAAAAGTCTCAGAACTGAGACTTTGTGAAACACAAGTTGCTTCTCCAAAGGGTTTCTAGATCTGTAGACTCATTTTTTTTGTACTTTCTGGCAGGTTTAAGAGGAAAATTCACTGTTGCAACATGGAAGGAAGAGACAAACACTGGTAGAGAGTCAGAAAAGAATGAAAAATCATGTCATGCGAGCACAACTCTCTAAACTTTAAGCTTCATTTGACCTGACACTAAAAAGGTGAAATATCTGACGGTGCATGATTGGGAGCAATTAAAGTGAATGGTCCCAAAAAAAAAAAAACAGCATTTGAAAGAAAAGACTGACGGTATGGTTTATAATTTGCTTTAATGAGACTTAACAGCAGGCGGAGCAGCTGAGGCATGAGTTTCCTTCATGATGGACTGCAGGTGCGACGCTGCTCTGGCCTTTGTAATTGCCACGTGACAGGATAATTTATGAGACTTTCCTTATGACACAACGGTCACGCAAACAGCTCCTTTTGTAGGTCACATGAACACAAACACGTGGGGTCCGGTGCCCACACACACACGGTGGGGGTCAGGTGGGCATGTGCACTAATGATGATGGATGGGTCTGTTTGGGTCTGTGAAAACACTAGAAACACTCGGAGTGACCATTAAAAGGGAAATCTAGGAGTCATTGTGTGTGTGTGTGTGTGTTCCTGTATGTGCGATGTTTTGAGGACCATTGTGTGTTGGAGATGAACAAATGAGGTCATTTCCAGGAACATTTTCATTCCAATCACCTCCAGATGCTGTCTATATAAATGCTACCCTCTGTTTTTCCTGAAAGGTCCTTAGAGAGAGTCAGCAATGGCTTTGGTACCCCCAAATTTTCACACGCACTTTGATCGCCCCCTACTGGCAGCGTATAGATAAATCGCACCATCTAATGTCAAGAAATACTATTTTTGTGCACCTGAGTTAAACAGAAACGGTGGCTCTCACTTCTAAGGTCTTTTGACTTGGACCTCGCTATATAGCAAGTACAAATGTGTGTGTGTGTGTGTGTGTGTGTGTGCGTAGACTCACAGTGGACCGTTAGCTGGATGGAGGCGTTGGTCATCCCCACGATGTTGGTGGCGGTGCAGGTCAGCAGGAAGCTGTTGTCGTCTCGGCTCACGTTGACCAGAGTGATGTTAATGGAATGAATCGTGCTTTCGTAAACTGTGGCCTGACGACGGGAGGAAACAGAACCTGAGCTGGAAGAACTTTAAGGACACATGCTTCATCATTTTAACAACTATCGTTGATAAAAGTTAGTGTTTCTTCTTGTCTCCTAGTAAAACGATCGCAGATTTTGTTCATTTGATTTGTTTAGATTTAATGACTTGTTTGATTAAATGTGTTTATGGCCTTTTAAGCTGCATCGTGTGGCGTTTTTTTACTACGAAGACGAATGAACACGACGCATGAAGACAATGGAGATTAAGAAGATAAAGATAAAAAGTAAGACTGAGACGACGAAGAAGACGACAAAGAGGAAGACGGCGACGAACGCAGAAGACAGATGACAAAAAAGATGAAGGTGAAGAAGATGACAAAGAAGACAAAGATGAAAAATAAGACTGAGACGATGACAAAGATGAAAATAACACTAAGAAGACGCCAAAAAAGACAAAGAAGATGAAAAATAAGACTGAGACGACAAAGACGATGACAAAGAAGCAGATGAAGACAAACATGGAGACGAAGACGGAAGAAAAAGATGAAGAAGGCGAAAAGATGACGAAGATGACAAAAAAAGATGCTGAAGAAGACAAAGAAGATGAAGATGAAGACAACAAAGAAGATGACGATGATGAAAACATGGCTAAAAAGATGAAGACAAAGAAGATGAAGGAGAAAACGAAGAAGCCTTTAATAAGCTCTTTGATTTCATCTGTAGCAGCTACTGTAAGTGTTTGGATTTTAAACAAATACACATTAGTGTGGACGTGATATTTAATAAAAGGTCATAAATCACTGGAGGCCACGTCTTCCCTCATCACAAATACATATGAATGAACCCAATAAACATTCATGTTTACGTTTGAATTTGGAAAAACCTGTATAATCTGCATACCTCAGTTGCCCAATGGTTGCTGTGTGGAGCCAAATTCATGTAGTACATGCATGTCTAGCCTCTGCTTCCCTTTGTCGTCAAGGTGACGTGTCACTGTTGACCATTTTTGGAACTAATTCCGTGCATTCCTTTCTAGGTAATTAACATAATTTCCTGTTCATGTATATAATGGATTAATTGGTTTTACATGTGTTCTTATGGGAGAACTGGTCCCGGGTCACTAGTTTCCCAGGGTTCCACTGTACTGTTTTCAGATCAGATCGCATTCACACGGACACAGGAAGCCAAATGTCCACCAGCCCACAGTCGTCTGATCTGACTAATTAATTGCGCAGAGTCATTAATAAGCAAAGATGACAACGCTTCCATTTCACTGCCTTGTTTCAGACACGCATCGTGAACCGCGATTGGCTTGGAATGCAGCAGGGCCAGGGTTAGCACCTCTTGGATGTTGATGGAGTGTAAGCCATTCACAGGCCAGTCCACCTCCGGTAGCGGGGATCCGGATCCGTTACACGTCGCCATGACCCGGTCACCCTCGATCACAGTGAGGTTGCCGTGGCTGACGCTGATCTCCGGCAGATCTGAGGAGACAAAGGAAAGACGTCGAAATGAAGTCTGGAAAAAAAAGGATGAACGCACATTCGTACAGCTAAGCAATCTAAAGAGCTCATTTTCTTCAAAAAAATGACATTTTTTTCCATCTCTGACTGTTAGTGTCTCATTGTCTTGTAAGTATTTCATCGTATCGTGTATTCTCTATGTTGTGCTCACCTGCAGATGGAAACTAGTCAGTCGCTAAATCCGGTACGAAGCAACATCCTTTCTCTGATTTGATTGTTTTTTCGTACATCATGGTCGGTGTCAAACTAAAGCCAGCTTCGGTACAGAAATCGTGCGCGGGCTTACCGCAGCCGCTGATGTTCATGTCCTGCAGCAGGATCCTCCTGTAGCCGTCATCGCAGTACAGCTGTTGGCTGCTTAGCGCTGCCTCCCCTCGCTGCTGCCACAGCTGCAGCCAGCGGATTCCGCAGCCGCACTTGAACACCACGTCCTCCAGATGCCTGCCGAGAAAAAAGGAAGGACGAGGTTCAAAGCTAGGGATGTGACATTTTCACACCTCGTGGTGCTTCCGAACAATGTGTAAAACAATGTCACTTATTTTGAGCAATGTAGCACTTGAAAATGGTTAAATTATGGGCATGAGGGCATCACTGTTTAATGAAACACAATTATATTTATGCTCTAGTTACTATTTACTAATGTATAAAAATATTACAGGCAGTCCTCGTGTTACGGACGAGTTCCGTTCCTACGGTCGCGATGTAACCCAAATTTCCACGTAAGTCGGAATTAACCCTGTAATACCCCCTAAATACCCCTTAAATCTCTAAGTAACTATCCAAATACCGTATTTTCCTTGTTAAAAGTCGCGGTTTTTGTATAGTCTGGCAAGGGGAGCGACAAATACATCGGCGCGACTTGTATTCTGAATAAATTCGACTATAGGGTGTTTGAGAGGAGACGAGCTGTGCTGCCGCGGCTGTCGCGTCTGTTTGGGGAATGCGTGGCTGCCGCATATGCGTGGCTGCCGCGGCTGCCGCGGCTGCCGTGGCTGCCGCGGCTGCACGCCTGACGCGCGTTTTCCGACCAGACGCGACCTGTTCTGTTCCGCCTTTCTCTGACCTTATGATGATTTCCAGCTTTGTTTCTGTCGTAATGGCTTTCCTCTTGGCTGGACCAGCATCGCTAGAAGATCCTGCTTTCTTTTTTGGGGCCATGATGTGAAAA
>JAQQAE010000017.1:0-58589 GCA_029823295.1 Pseudamia nigra | reverse complement strand
GATGGGGGGGCATTTTAGTCGGATATTTCTGGATCCTTATGGAGATTTTAAGCATTAACACAACATTTTTATTATTGTTCTGGTGAATTGTTAATGCATTGTACGTTTATGAAGGAAACACAGACTGAAGGAAATAATTCACTGTGGGCAAGATACGAAACCAAATGAATAAAAGTGAACAAAATAATGAACAAAATTAACAAAATAATGCAGGAAATTAACATTAAGCGATCAAATCTCCATAAATAAGCACCAACTGTAACAAAATAATCAACAAAAACTGTTGATTTTAAATTATAACACACTTTTTGTGCCCTGGTGAATTATCAGTGTGTGCTCTTTATGAAGGGACAAATTGGAAAAAGTAATAATAATTGGCAAGATAAGAAAAGAAATGATAAAAAAATTAACAGAATAATCTGGAAAATGAACAAAATAACGCAGAAAACGAACGGAAATGAATAAAATAAGCACAAACCTGCATAAATAAGCATTGAATTTAATTTTAAAAATTGTATTACATTCATAACACGTTTGTTGTGTTCTGGTTAATTATTAATACATCGCTCGCTATGTGTTCTTTTACGGCATATCTTTGTGGATGGAACACAAATTGAATAAAATAATTCACCATGGACAAGATCAGAAACCTGATAAACAAAATTAAACAGAATAATCACGAAAATTAATAAAATAATGCGGAAAATGAATAGAAATTAAGAAAATACGCACAAAAATCAGTATAAACGAACCAAATAAGCACCAGTTCGACAAAAAAATCAACAAAAACAGTTCATATTAATTCATAACGCGTTTTTGTGTGCTGCTGGTGAATCTGCGTGCGCTCTTATAAGGAACAAAAACTGAACAGAATGACTAACAATACGCAGGATAAGAAAACAAATGAACAAAATCATCAAGGATATTAACACAATAATGTAGAAAATAAACATAATTGATGAAAATAGGCTAATAAAATCTGCGTAAAGCAACCAAATAAGCATCAAATTCAACATAGTAATCTATAAAAAATATTATAAATATGAATTCATAATACGTTTTTTGTGTTCTGGTGAATTATTAATGCATCAGCGTGTGCTCTCTAACTGCGTGAGTTATTAAAGGAGCAAAGACTGAACAAAATAATCAATAGTGGCCAAGATAGGAAACTAGTTGGACAAAAAATAACAGCAATAATAACAAAATAATTACAAAATAATAAGGACAAAATAAAGCAGAAAATGAACAGAGATGAACAAAATGAGTCAAAAATGATCATGAATGAACGATGTAGGCACCAAAACGGACAAAATAATCAATCAATAAATAGATCAACCACATTGATTCAGAATTCAATTTTTTGTTTTCTGGTGAATTGTTTGTATCATTTTGTGCGCTATATCTATGAAGGAAACAAAAAAGTGAACGATGTAATAAATAAAATGAACAACATGAGCAACGTAGCGAGCAAAAAAAATGAACCGAATAAATAAGAAAATGAACAAAACAAAGAAGGAAAAAAACAAGAATGAACAGTACAATATAAAAAATGAAGACAGCTTATCAAGAAAATAGAAATAGTTGATGAAAATTAAAAATCAAATCCTAATCAACAAAATTAGCGATCAAACAACAGAAAATAACTAAACCCTTGAAAAAATCAAAACATAAAATAAACAAAAATGAACAAACAAATGCATTTGAACTGTACAAACGAAATAACCCAACAGCAATGTCCTACTTTCTTTTGGACATTTTTGTAGCCCCAAAATGAATTAGGAACCACGTGAGCACAAAATCTTTTTTTAAATTAACAAAGACGAGCAGAAAATGAAAAACACGTCACAAAAAATGCAAACATGGTTGAGAAAAATGAACAGAAAACCTTGAATTTAGAGATGCAACAGTGAACAAAGCAAGTCACACAACGAACAAAATAATCAAAGAAGAAAATCATGGTGATTTTTTTTTAAATTAAGAAATACCTCATTATTTATACAGCAGGGTTCTACAGACCTGGTAATTACATATCATGTAAATTTACAGATGATGGAAAACAGTGCATTTCGTTGTTTTACTGCGAGGGGGGACAAATGCACCTTTTTCTGATATTAGACTGATCCCCCTCCTCTGAAATGCACGCCTATGATTGCTGGACCTGAAAGGAAAAGTTAAGAACAGTGACAGCAGAGACATTGGAACAAAAATATTATTATTAAAATTTATTATGGCGTCAATAATGCACACTTGTTTCTTTGCTCACATGAATAATTACGCAAGCACGTTGAATCCTGGCGTAAAGCACTGCTCTACTCCCAAATTTAAATTTCTCTTAATCGTTCGTTGAATAGCATTTTTTCCTCCCTCCGTAGGTCTGGGTGGCAGCATATCTCAACTCGATTCAGTGTGACAATATTGTTTGGCTATCATTCGCTGCTTTAGGATGAATGGCATCGATCCTCTTTTAACAACATTTGTTTCCTATTGTGTTCGGGGGTGCAGCAGAGGAGGGCAGACGTGTGAAAGTGGCTGTTTGATTCTCTTTTTCATCCCCATGACCTCAGCTTTTGTGTCTCGTCACCCTGGGAATGTCACGCCTCACTACTCTACTTTAAGATGTTTCAGAAAGTGCCCTTTGTTTTCGCTCCTCTTTTTTTTTTAAAGCTCACACAAAATTGTTCTTGGTCCCCTCCTGCTATAAAGGATACTTCAGACTGAGGCACGGTTCACAAGTGCAATGCAATTTGGCTTATCCCAACCTTTGTTCGGGTTTCTACAAATGACCAAACATAGTGCAGACTTGATCTACTGCTGCTTGAACTCAGGAGTTTTGGGAGCAGCTAAAAACCCTATTCAGATTCAGAGTCATGGTGGTATTTTCAGTGTGTGCATTCGACAGGGACAAAGGCCTACCAATATCCCATAACCCTGAAGCTCAAAAAGCCGCATCGTGCAGACGGGGGGGTGGGGGGGGGCTCTCATTTCTGTTATGTGACTCGATTGGTTAATACGACTGTTGCAGGTTAACTTGCGTGGCAACGACGATAAGCAAATAAAACCTGGAAAGATCAAGCTTTTCAAGGGGAAAAGTGAGAATTACGCGTAAAAAGCGCGTAAGAGCCTCGAGAATTACGCAGCGTGATTTTGCACGTCTTTGTGCATTGTAATTAATCCGACGTTATTTCTTATTTTCTTGTCTTGAATACATGAATGTGCTGCATGTCAGAAGATGTCGAGGACTTGGCAGCGTGTTGTCATTATCCGCAGAGTTGGAGATGGGTCGACTGGGCCACTTCCTTTTAGACAAAACCCTTTGAGCTGAACATTAATGGGAAATGACAGGTGTTAAAAAGGCACTTTGTAGGGAAAAAATATCCAAACTGCCCTAAAACTTTACACTTCATCTTGAAAAAAATTGCAACATTCACGATTTTATAGCGTAATAAAATACAAACACGCTTTTCTTCTCATTTGTTTAAGTGGTATAAAAATAACCGTTGCTTCAGTTTTCCAGAGGACGCTCCTTCTCCATGTTGCTCCTGGTTTCTGGGTGAAAATAGCTCGCTGTCCCCCGCAATGCGATTCTTTTCCTAATCCGTCAGCCTGGTGATGGGGTGCATTGTGGATTTATGGGGGGAAATTAGCATAAATTATGAGCAATTCTGCGTGTGCGTGTGTGTGGTCCCTGGCATTGCGAACCCTCCAAGCGGAAAGGTAGCGCTGGCCAAAAGCTTGAATAGCAATAGCTCAAAATAGGCTTCCCATTTGGTTTTCACATTCATATAATTGACTTATGGATATTTTATACAGTTTTCTCCACGCCATCCACAAGGGTTTATTTGCATTTCTGAAGTACTTTTGAATCTTCTTTACATAAACACAATGGACCTGATTGCCTCATGAAGTTTCAGTTTGAACAGCATTGTTTGCATTGTGTTGATGTTTTCATATCGTCTACTTCCTTTGCTCAGCTCTGGGCGAAATTAGCTGAGAAAAACTAATACTCCTCATCATGAGACTTGCTCATGGCGAGTTATTTTGTGTGGGTTTGCACTTCGTAAACAAATTTAGTCTGGGCTTTGAAAACGAAAGTGTAGTTTCTGACTTTTTCCTCCAGTTGACATTGTGAGTATGCGTAAAATATAAATCACAGAAATTAAAATAGAAAAAGACATTTCAATCATGCAGAAACTTTATAGAAAAACATGATAAAATCCACCTGCGTCGAAAAATAATAAGTTTAATAAATATATTTTAAATCATACAAACAGGGCTACACGTTAGAGCCAACATCACAAGCAGGTAAAATGAAATTCGTGATGACATAAGTTTAAGTTGCCACAATCATTTTCATGTCCAACATTAACATTCCTCATGTACTTGTGAATTGTAACTGTAAAGTCCGCTGAAAAAGTATTAGCGCATACCTTCACACACTGAGTGCCATCGCAGTTCAATTCCGGTTGCAGAGCCTTTTCACCCCTTTTTCTGTCTTCAAATGGAAATGATTTCCATTGGCCCAAGGTGTCCATGTAAATAGGTGTAAATGAAACCAGATTATGCCTTCCTCCCAGCCCCCTCCTCCCATGGCAATTGTCATGTGATAGCAAAGAGGTGGCACATTAATGGAGCGCCTCTACAGGGGTCTTTTCTGCTCATGTCACTACATAAAACTATCAGATGGTTAGAGGAAGGCCATGGAGGCATCCACTTAGCTCGTCTTATCAAGGACGCCAAATGAAGTCTATTCAGCTCTACTAGCGGGACAAGTTGACTTACTTTGCGAGAAAGACTTACAGCAGCCGACCCTCCATAAATGTGCACCGTCCGACTGCCTGCACACCGCAGAAGCGCACAACCTGGCTGTTTTACGCACAACGCAACTCCAGACTCGCCTGCGTTATAACTTTTGTTCAGTGGCCGTTTTCATGAAGAGCGGAAAGTCTTCGCCAAGGAATTAACGGAGAATATTTGTTTTTTTGTTTTTGTGAAATCATCGAGGATGCCTCGTCCAGGGAGAAACACGTACAGCGACCAGAAACCACCTTACTCCTACATCTCCCTCACTGCCATGGCGATCCAGAGCTGCCCCGAGAAGATGCTTCCCCTCAGTGAAATTTACAAGTTCATCATGGATAGATTCCCTTATTACAGAGAAAACACACAGAGGTGGCAAAACTCTCTGCGGCACAACCTGTCATTCAACGACTGTTTCATTAAAATCCCCCGGCGTCCAGATCAGCCAGGTAAGGGCAGTTTTTGGGCTTTGCATCCCAACTGCGGGGACATGTTTGAGAATGGAAGTTTCTTGAGACGCCGCAAAAGGTTCAAAGTGCTGGGCTCGTCTGATCATTTGGCTCCCAGTAAGCAGTCGGATGCTGCCCATTACCTCCAGCAGCAAGCCAAGCTGAGACTGAGCGCCCTGGCAGCTACTGGCACACACCTCCCCCAAATGTCAACCTACAACCTCGGAGTGTCTCAGACGTCAACTTTTAAGCATCCGTTTGCTATTGAGAACATCATCGCCAGAGAGTACAAGGTCCCGGGGAGTCTGGCGTTTTCCACCATGCAGTCCATGTCCGCCGGGTACCCGCTGCACAACCAGCTGACCACAGCCTGGCCCCATATGTACAACACCAGTGTGATTGACACCGCGGCCCCAATTTCCATGGCAAGCAGCGACTACAGTGCCTATGGCGTCCCCATCAAGTCTCTGTGTCACGGGGGGCAGTCTTTACCGGCTATTCCTGTGCCAATCAAGCCTACCCCGACCACCATGCCCGGTTTTTCGGCTCTACCTCCCCACCTCCCCGCGTTTCTGTCAAACTCTCCACAGTCCCTCAGCCCGACGTCCCCACAGACAGCGACGAGCCAAAGCAGCCCTGCAACTCCCAGCGAGACTCTGACGAGCCCGTCCACGCTGCAGTCTGTGGCCGTCCACTGACCAGCCCGACTACCCCACCACACGAACTGCTGACTGGCCCCCAGGCCCCTCTGCCAAACCCAAAGTTTATATTTTCTGTCGTCGGAAACTATCAAGGCGAGTTGCAGTTGCATATCGATTTATTTGTGTATGTGTTGAATGTGTCGCTTTAAATTGTGTCATAGAAGTCCAGCACAGAATCGCACAGCGAAGTATTGCTCTTCAAAATATAAATTATTTGATAGTTCTATTTTTCATTTTATTGTGAAATGTGAGTGTTGACAGTGGAGCCACAGGAGGATCAGTGGAAGTGTTTCTGACACCATCAACTCTGATTTTAAGTGTTTGCAAATTTTCAGTTTTATCCGATAGCAAAACTTTTGCACCGTTTCTGTGTTGACCACTGTAATGTCAATGAAATTACGAGGCAATGGCTCTGTGTTTTTGTTTGCTTTTTATACTGGAATGATGGATAAGGGTATACCAAATAGGACTAGGATTTAGATTTGTTCTTACCATCCATGTAAAAAAAAAAGGAAAGCAAACTGAGTTATGAAATCTTTTCAAAATTGAAAAGTAGTATTGTAAGACGTCCTCAAAATGCAAGATGTGAATATTGCAAATAACTGATACTGAAATGTTGTAAAATGCACTTTTTAGTTTTATGTTTTAGATATCTATTTTCCAGAAAATGTTCTGTGAAGCATTTAATTTAAAAGGCTGTGGTGACCATGTGTATCAGATGATGTAAATTTGTACTTTTTTTTTTTTAGGTAAAGCATGCATTATAAATTTGTGTTGTTCCTGTTGTTGTTGATGTTTTCGTTTTTTGTTTATTTTTTGCAAGCATGCGTGCTTTTGAAAAGTGTGCACACAGTCTGCAATGAATTGGGAAAAAAGTGGTCATCGAAATATTTTCTCATTAAAAGTGGAGTAAACAATCAAAACGTTTCTGCAGAGTTCATCACATATATCACATTATATTATTATTATTAGTAGTAGTAATAACAATAAGGATAAAATTTTTTAAATGATAATAGCTGTGGCGTGTTTTGCATGCGGACCTGTTAGATTTCAGAGTGTGGGAGCAGCGCAGAAGCAGTGGGAGAGAAATGAATCGTGCAGTCGATTAGGATGCTGGAGTTGCGATGCCATGGTCACAGCGCAGACAACTGAGCTCATTCATCAAGCTGTAGACTAAACACAATTAAGCCTAACAATAAACATTTACAAATGCTGCAAACAGAGCAAGCTGCGTCTGAATTAATATTACATATCTGCGTCTACTGAGCCTGCTTCTGGAAGTGTGATCCTATTTTTTTTTTTCATGCAGCTTCACCGGCCTGTTTTTTTCCACCTTCTTGTAAAGCAAACCTTATTCAACAGTTTTATAAAGAGGGACGTCAATAAAGCGCGTTTAAACAGCGGCGTGTTCGGGTTTTTTTTTTTTCAAATGCTAAATAAAAATATAGCTCTTTATGTGGCTGCCCTATAGAAAGCAACAGCCTATTTCAGGGTATTAAACAAATACATTAGAATTCCGTCACTTTATGCAATGAGTAGATCAAATAAAGGGTCTCGGGCCACTTCATTCTCCCTCATTCACTTGAATTGAAAGTGCAAAGAATAGCAAACTTAGACTGGGCCACCAATGTAGATTTAGCCTTTTTTCAGCAAGACAAAAAGACTTATTTTTCACAAACACATTGCTGACTGGGGAACTAGGAAACGAGCTGCGAGACCCTTTTGGAATTTAAATCCACCCCTCCCCCCGTGGACTGTTTGTACAACAGTGT
Source organism: Pseudamia nigra (assembly GCA_029823295.1). Classification (NCBI taxonomy): domain Eukaryota; kingdom Metazoa; phylum Chordata; class Actinopteri; order Kurtiformes; family Apogonidae; genus Pseudamia; species Pseudamia nigra. The sequence goes on along the minus strand of JAQQAE010000017.1, from coordinate 50,870 downwards.
TAGTTTTTTCCCCACTTTGTGCATTTGTGTGTGTAACTCCAGATGATTAAATGCACTGAAACACGCAGATTACAAGCTTAAATTCAGCAACTGATACTATTTCTGGAAAAATTAAACCACAATAACTGAGATTTTTTAAAAAAAAGTCACATCAAATAGAAATAAAAAGCACAAGGGACAAATTACATTTATCACATTTTTATGTGTTTTCTAATTATGGGTGTGAACTTAATAAATATTAATTTGCACCAATATTTTAAATGTAAGTAAAACAGTGTGTATTATTTGTAAATTGTGCAGCAAAAAAGCAAATACACAATAGCTTTTAACAAGGTACTGTAATTTTGTTTTAACCTAAAATAGGCTGATGCATACAAATTCCTAAAATTCTGCACAACAAGATAGGGTAGAAAAATATGGCTGTTGTTTATATGTACTCAGTTAAATTGAAAAAAAAATCAGCTTTTCAAAAACCAACCTTTGTGATTTCAGATCAGATTAAAACATAAAAAAATTACAAGTGTGAGAGAGAAGAAAAAATACATCCCTGACACCTGTCAATTAAACTACATGCCAAATATGTTTTTTATTTAATAAAACCCTTAAATATTGAGCAATCACCCACTATCCTCATATGAAAACATGAACCTATTTTTCCTTTAATAATACACATGAAACAGTGTTGTATTAATTTTGTGATTTTTCTCTCTGCTTGAATGTTATCCTTCAGCTCAGTAGCATCCAGATGAACTTGGTTGTATAATCCAAGTCTGCATTGTCCTTGTTCTCTCAACTATGTTCCACTTAGACAAAGAAGGTCATTTTAGGCAGGGGAATGAAATATAGACCACATGCAAAACCCCAATGTTGTAGTTTAATTAAAATAATTCATTAAAGTGGAGGCCTTAGGTAATTAGCCTGTATAATTTATGATTTGCTTAATGCATGCAGGCAGTGGCCTCCGCAATAAACTCAACTTAACCTCAAGTAGGGAACTGATATGGACAGGGTGCTGTTATTTACTGTGTGTTTATTGTTTGGATATCTGTCAACAGGAAGCAAGGGTTTCATAAAACCCAGGCCACGGTGTGGCTTTCACCGCACACAAACAACTTATTTGTTTATGAGTTTATCTTGTTGATTTATGCTCACTCATAGGAGAAGCTGTCACTTTCTTCCAGAGGAATAGATATCAGGAGCTGCCCTCACTCCTCATATTTTTGGCATAGACTGAATCTTCACCGTTATTCTGCTGGTCACTGGTGTTTAAAATAGTATATGCTGGTACTTTGTGCTGACAGAATGAGGACGTGGACCAAACAGCACGAGGAAGCTGCATCTTCTCTCATCACAGGCTGTCAGCACTGGCTTTTAGAGGCAGCAGAATCATCAGTGATAGACAAAAAGTTGCATTAATTACACTCTGCAAATGTGTCAATCCCTGACAAGGCTTTGGCATTTTGAAACCTGGCTAGTGGCTATATTTATTATTTCATGCAAGTACATGTAGTTTTTTAAAAAACAACAGAGTAAAACAAATATTTTCCGATGGAGCCGTGGACCATAGTAAACAGATTTATTTTAGTGGTAAGCAGAGTAACGTGGTGTTCTCCTGACAGACGGAAAAGGAGGAGGATCAGACCCCTACATGAACATACTTGTGAGGTTTTAATCAACTCCCACTTTTGAATCATTTGCTTCCAGTTGTCACATTATCAATTTGCCAGAGAACCTGCTTTCACTTAATAAAAATGCCACAGTTTCCGAGGGTCAAATCCAGTGACATCATAAGACTGTATGGTTAAGTCATCAGTCATCATGTGTGACTCCCAGGTTAAATACATTACATGGCTGTGTCGGAGGGCAAAGGGCAGGTATAGTGGGCAGCTGCAGAGGCAGGGGAATGCAGTAGCATTCTGGCTCAGCCAAACACCCATGTGTGCATGAAATTAGAGTGTCAACATCTGATTCATGCTGCTGTGTGGTGACTGTGAAACAAATTATGTCAGCGGGTGGCAGCGGCAAAATTTCACTGAGCTGCAGCAGACAGTGGCCACATAGAAGTTATGGCAGGCCATTGATACTGTTTTATAAACTGTGATGAAACATTGTAGGCAATTAAGTATAAAGGTTCTCAGCACTTTTACCAATTTATTAAAAAAAAGATTGAAAGTGCTACATATTTCCAAGAACAGTGTTTTTAGTGAATTGTTGAGCTGCAGACGGTGAAGTTTTTTTTTTTTAGCTCTCTAATGGAGAGTGGTGTCATAAAAAGGATCTAATGGCTCTGGGAAATGGGTGATTATTGTTATTCAAGATAAGGATACAGGCACAGACAGGGGGTAAGATGCAAATCAAAGAGCTACATTACTTTCTTAGGCTTTCAAAGCTTGTTTTGTCAGCAGCAAAACAAGCTTTGAAAGCCTAAGAAAGTATTGTCCACCACTTTTGTTGACATCAATCACAATCACTGTTATTTATTAGTGCTTTATACATTTTTGTTATCTAATTACATCAGCATAATTAGTGCTCCAAAACCACTCCACTACCAAAATGTGTGGCTCATTAAGGATGTGTGCTGATACTTTTCATTTTTCTAACTTTTTGAATTTTAATGTACTCAGTTGTCAAAGAAAATCCAATTATAATGAAAGGAATTTCAAAATAAAAGTCTCGACAAGGTAAAATATGTCCTGTGGAAGCCTTCAAAACATTCACACAATTATTTATTATTTGTACATTTCTTCAGTCCCTTGAATTAAAAGCCTAAGATTTGATATTTTTCAGCACTGTTCAACTGAAGCTGACATCGCCGTATTTTCAGTTACACTATGTTACACAGTATAATTCATAATTCCTTGTGCACATATGGATCTCGTGTTATTGGCTTGTGAGTGAGTGCAAAGTGTAGGGCGGGTCGAGACAAGGCGAGACAGACAACTGACTGAAAAAAAAAAAAAAAACATTCATCAAATTTAAGGCTCCAGCCTTGTCAACGTGAACCTCCAGACATACATATGAAATCTCTGACGCCTTCGTTACCTGTACTTATTCCTTAAAGTTCAAGTGGACGGTCAGATAGGTCATACGACTGTCTCCGCATTTGAACTTTTCTCCAGTTTCAAAAACTGATAAATCTACTTCCGAGAATTAAATATGTCATGCCTCTAAAGGGTGTGTTCTCAGACGTTTATGTTCTGCCCTGACTTGTCTGGTTTAGCAAGAATGTGCTATATACCTAAAACAACCAAACTGGTGAAATTGACCCAGGCATCATTTTACTTCCATAATAATGTCCAGCATCACTATGTTAAAAAAAATCACTTCGCAAAGAAATGACTCGTCAAAACGTGAGTTACTTCAATTATCATCTTTTTTTTTTGTTTTTTGCTTATTTTGGTCTCTGTTTTTATAATGAAAGTGTGGCTGCTTCATATGAGTCAGTACAAATTAGTTTAGAAAGAGAGTGAGACTATATATATGGATTTATTTTCATCTTTCTCTTTTCCATTAATACCTTTCTTAATGGATTGACTCTTATTGCTGGCTGATACAGGTATAAACACCCTTCATTTACATAGACTCTATTAATAATCAGGGCTGTGAAACAAGACAATTTAAGGAAAAGGCAGTGAGGACTTCACTATATTATTGAATGGAGAAATGAACAATTGAATAACGGCTGTGGTACATTTGACCCATTTGACTGTAATAGGTTTAACTGCTGAGTCTTTTGATCTGACAGGGAGTGTGAAACAAAACAATTTCAGGAAAAGTGGTGGTGTCAATAGTTTATGAAATGGAGAAGTGAACAGATGAAAAACAGCTGTGGGTAAATTTGACCCAAGATATGACTACCTATATTCTACATCTGGATTTATATAGCCTACATTTAACAAAGTGGAGTGTGAAACAAGACAATTTTAGGAAAAGTCAATGGTGACTAGTAATGAACAACTGAAAAATGTATGTGGGTACATTTGATCCACTGGCTGTTATAGCTTTAAAATCTTATATTTTTTATCTGGGTTAAATGCTATTAATGGTCTATATTTGATAACATGGGCGTGTGAAACAAGATAATTTTAGGACAAGTCAAAAGTGACTTCAAGACTGTATAAAAATGGAATAATAAACAAGTGAACAACAGTGGCAGGTAAATTTGACCCATTGACTGCTCTAAATATCCATACATTTTATTCAGATTTATACAGACTTCATTTTACTATTGGGAGTGTAAAACAAGAAAATTCCAGTTCGGGTTTGAGGTATTGAAATGCTAAAAATGTTGTGGGTAAATCTGACCCATTGGTTGTTATTGGTATAAATACCCACATTTTTGATTTGGATTTATATACCGGTACATGGCGAGTGAATATTTGTTAAATGGAACATAGAATAGTTAAAAAACAACTGTGGGTAAAATTGACCCATTTATAGACAAAAATGCCAATTTTGTGATCTGACTGATCTGGCTTTTACAGGCATAAGTATTTTCATCTAGATTCACATGTGCTCCATTTCACAATAGAGTAGTGTAGAGGAGAAGTCTAAAACAAAACAATTTTAGTAAAAGTCAAGGCAATTTCAATATTTCATTAAACGGACTAACAAACTATTCATCTGAGGGTCAATTGTGACCCGTTGGCTATTTTAGTGTTAAAATGCAGTGTTTAAAGAAATCCCACAGCTTGAAACTGGCCAAATGCTTGTTGATACAGTGTGGGAAGCTCCTACAAACAAACTGCTGTAATGAAGGTACTTAACAGATTTGACACTCTGCTGTTTTTGGTTCTCAAGTAGCTTTAGCTCATAGGTGTTAGAACTGTAACAGATTCTGTGGATTTTAGCAGTCTCCTATTTCCCCTTTTAAATGTGGGATGAAAAGCTAATTTATCACCTTTCCTTGGGATCTTATCATACCCTCTCCAACCATAAACTAACACTTACATAGGACTTCAAAGGTGCACCAGGTAGCAGAGGTGAGAGAGGGGCCTACATCCACTTGGGGCCAGTTTCTTGCACAGATGAGATGGAGCTGATTAGCAGGAGCGTGCAGTGAGCCCTGTGGGGCAGCAGCTGGAGGAGCACCCCCCATGGGAGCACGCAGAGGTGTGAGTTTTGACAGCTACCATCTCTCCCCTCTGGATACTGCAGGGTCAGGGCAGCCTCAGCGGGCCTGGGCTCCGTGCTGGATAGGAAGTCAGCAGTAATTGCCATTTAGCCAGTGGGACTGAAACAGAGGCAACAATAACCAGTGAAGAACACACAGTCCATTTCCTCTTTGTCTTCATGTGTTTGAGAAAGGATGCTAGCTCGTCTGCAGCAGACCAAAGCCACAATAAAGTTTTCACAATCAACTACGGCAGGGTTTCTCAAACTTTTTGTTGCAGAAGAGAAATGATGCATCTCCTCAGAAGGCAAAATCAAAATTCCATGTAACATCATATTTTATATTTTTATGCATTTGTATATATATAACAGAATGGAATGTGAAATCAAAATGAGCAATGCTGTAGACAAAATGAACAAAAATCACCAAAATAATCAAGAAAATGAACACAATTATCAAAAAATCAACAAAATAATCAAGGAAATTAACAGAAACACAAAGATAGTCAAACTTAACAAAAAAATATTATAAAATAATGAGCAAAATGAATGAAATGAAGTGAGTAACTTAGGACATGGACAAAAATGTACAATATAATAAACACAATGAATGGTAATTAGAAAAATAAAGAACAAAATTAAGACGAATTAACAAAATAATTTTAAAAATGAACAAGATAATAAACAAAAATGATGAAAATGATAAACAAAATGAACAAAATAAACAAAATAATTTTTTAAAATTAACAAAAATAAAACAATGATAATCAAAATGAATTAAAAATGTGCAATATAATAAACAAAATGAACAAAAATGATCAGAACAACACAAAGGAACAAAAATAATAAACAAAATGAAGAAAAATGAATAAAATAATTAACAAAATGAAAAAGTAACAAAATAATTAACAAAAATAAGCAAGAACAATAATTAAAGTAAATAAAAATGTTCCAAATAGTAAAGAAACTGAAACAATTGACAGAATGATCATAATAAGTAAAATAATCAAGAAAACAAAAAAGAACAGTACAGCAAAAAAATATATCCATTAACAAACTGAATAGCAAATGAACAAAATATTCACAGCAGTGAAAAAAGTAGGAAAAAAGCACACATTAAAAAATATAATGAAATTTAATTCAAAAACACCTCAAATAAATGACAATGACCTTAACATAAACATAATAAAGAAAAGAACATAATAAACAAAAGAATGAGTAGGAGTATTAAAAAATTCCAAAAACTCCATAGTGAACAAAAATATATCAATTAACAGACTCTTAAATGAAAATCTATTAAACTATCTGGTGACCCAATTAAAAAAAGGCTTAATGACCCATTTTGGGACCTCACCCTGAGTTTGGGAAACCCTACGTCCTGCAGAGCCTACAGTGGCGGTGGGATGGTGGAGGTGCCACTCGTTGGAGCGGGGCAGTGCGAGGCTTCTCATCCTGGGACTCTGCGGCCCAGATGGCTGCTTGTTATTGCATAACAAGGCTGAATTGTTTTGTTAATGTAACTTCATCTGTCTTTGATCTAATCTCATGTTGTCATGGCCAGTGTGAAAATCCCTATTAAGTGCATGATCCAGCACGACGCTCATTGTCATTGTGATAATCTCCTGCATTGAAATTCCACTTTGTTCCTTTGTTTCTTTGTTAGTGAACACAATGCGAGGTTAATTAGCAGCCACTGGTAACCTCTGAGTTCCTGGATACTTCATCACAGCTGAAGTGTACTCTTCACTGGGAAACAGGGCTGCTGGCACTAACAAGACCAAACACAAGGCCTGAGCCAATAGAAAGTACGCAGAACACAAACGCAGCAACAGCTTAATCCCATTCAGACTCCACAGAGCCCAAAGTCCCAACTGGAATTGTGTCTGCGCGTCATTAATTGCTCTTAGCATTGTTTCCTTTCTTGGACTGAAAACACACAGACGAGACTCATGCGTGTCATGACAAAAATGCACAGCTAAGGTTGTAGTGAGGTTTATAAAGCATTTAAAGGCTTTCATGTGGTTACTGAAGATTCTGTGGCATCACAGTCTCATTTTACTTTTCTTCTTTTTTTTTTTGCAGATGCAACATGGGTGTAGATTTCAGGGGGGCTATTCATAAACGTGCCCTTCCCCCCAAAAAACTGTTAAAATCTGAAAACAACTTGACATAAATAATGTAATTGTTGAGGTAGTATATGTTCGTTGTTTAATTTTTTCTTCATTTTCTCAACATTTTTTTTCCATTTTTCTTCACTTCGTGTATTGTTTTTTTCCTCTTGTTTTGTATTTGCATGATAGTGCTCATTTTGTTTATTTTATCATTTTTGTTTATTTTATTCATAATTTCGTACAATTTTATTCATTTTCTTGACTATTTTGTTTGTTTTTTCACATTTTTCCAGATATGTGGTTAATGGTTGCATATTTTCTTGGTCAGTTTGCTCATTTTGGTCACTTTCTTGATTGTTTTTATTTATTTTTGGTTGATTTTTTTTTACTATTTTATTCATTTCTATTCATTTACTTGATTATTTTGCTACTTTTTTGCTCATTTTGTTGCTTATTTTGTTGATTTCTTTGCTCAAGCTTTTGATTATTTTGTTCAGATTTGTAAATTTTTGTGACTATTTTATTAATTTTATGTTATTTTTGTAATTTTGTTAATTTTTTTGCTTTTCGTCTATTCCTTATTTTTGCCTTTTGATGAACGTTTATGCTTGTTTTGTTGCTTACTTCACTCATTTTGTTCATTTACTTGATTATTTTGGTTATTTTTGATTATGGCATTGTTCAGTTTGTCACTGAATATTTTTTTTTACTAATTTTCTTGATTATTTTGCTCCCCCATGTTCATACAAAACCTACGCCCCTGAGAAGCACTCAGAGTCGCACATTTATCTGCGATATTGCCCTTCCGCCACTTCAGATCTCCCCATTCCCTGGTGGTCTAATTTATGTTAAGTCACAAACCTCCCCTATGGCTGTTTTGAAATGTTCAGAATGGAGACTGTGTGCTCCAGGTTTATGCCAGCACCACAATCCCCTGTGTAATTGTTCTCTATGGGAAAGCACATTTCAGTGAAACCATCTGCAAGTCCATGGGGCAGTTTCCTAAGAATGAGTGGACTTCTTAGGGGGTTCCACTGCAATCCAGTTTCTCTTGTGAAGCAAGTAATTAATTCAAATCTCAGGAAGTCAATAGCTGCCTGGATCAGAGGCACGTAGCACACAGCTGCTGATATCTCTGAACACGCTGCTTGTCATCTCAGGAAGTCACCAAACAAAAAGGTTACAATGGGTGCACACACCCATACAGGGTTCAGATAACACTCATTTTAAACTGTGCCTTTTTGTGTATTCTAATCATCAGCAGCACACTTCATTAATCTAAATTGCAATGATGATAAAGAGTCACCAATACACTTGGGAATTGGGAGTCTTTGCAAATGATGTAATTTTCTGTCATTAAACCAGCTTTCAAGGTTCTGTGGTTCCTCTAGCGATAATTATTTTAGTGCTTGTTGATTAGATTTTTCTTGGGATGAATTTAAATTAACTTGACACGGAATATTTTATCTTTATGAAAAATATGGTTTCTTACTTCAGCTTATCAGTTCAATTCTGGCTTAAATCTCCAGCTGGGGTTTTTGGTTTCCGTCATTTTAGTGCAGCGCTGAGTTTTCCAAAACTGTGCAAAGAAGTAGCAGTTTTTATGATGATGCACTGAAAAAGCAGTATTCCTCTGTTTCTACTTTTTTTTAGGTCATTAAATTCATTAGCAAAACACAGAATGATGAAATATGATGAAAGAGCCAGGGAAGCACTTTAAGAACCAAAACTGAACAATTGCTTGGTGTATCCATCGTCCTCTCAGATCACATGAGAAGAAAAGAGTAAATAGGAACCGTACTCAAGCACAAGTATAGTTATATTACAATTAGAATGACCCAAGTAGAAGTAGAAGTACTCATAAACATAAGTACCTAAAGAAGAGTAAAACGCTATGCCATACAAAACTACTCAAGCACTGAGTAACTTCATGACATGGAATTGATTACATAATAACAGAGTCCATTTTCATAACTTTACTGATCATTATATTGGTATTTTTTGTTCATTTTGTTGCATTACATGATTATTGCTTTTTTATACACTGATGTACTGTAGCTGCCTTTTACTTTTTTTGCTTATTTATTTAATTTACAATTTTCTCCTGTTTTGTAAATTTGTTAATTTTATGCTCTTTTTGTAATTTTGTTCATTTTTTTCTTTTTGGATTGCTCATTTTTTCATTTTCATGAAAATGTATCTAAATTTTGTTGCGTGGTTTATTTGTTTTGTCCATCTACTTTTTGGATTTTTTGTTAATTTTGTTGCCTATTTGGTTGATTTTTTTTTTTTGCTCAAATTCTTGATTATTTTGTACATTTGAATGTTTTGTACTTGGTGTGTTTTATGTTTTACAATTTACTTCACTGTTTTGCAATTTTGTTCATTTTGGTGAACATTTTTTCTCATTACTTTGCTTAGTTTACTCATTTGCTGATGATTTTGTCCATGTTTCATTAACATTTTTTGGTTTCTTTGTGTTGTAACCAAATGTAACCAAGTAGAAGAACATTTTTTCCATCACAAATCTGAGGAAGAGTAAAAACTATTCTGCAAAAGAACTACTCTCAGAAGTAGTTTCTAGATTGATTTCTACATTGATCTCAGGAGGAGCTCCTGGACATTGGCCGCCCTGGAGAACACTGCAGCCTTTTTTACCCTTGACAGTAAGTCTCAGAAATGAGCGGGAGAGAAATTCCCTGGCAGTAAAGTTTCCTCTTCTCAGGATGGGGCAGGGCTAGGCTAAATGCCTTGCTGGGCTGCTCCCTACTGCTCATTGTTATCCACTCTGTGAAGGAAAATACTGCTGTGCTTCAAGCCTGTCACTGACAACAAGTGTAAATAAGGATCTAAATAACAAACAGAGGAATGTGAGCTTCACAGGGTTCTGCTTTAGCACTGAACTGACCACCTTAATGACTCTGTCAAAGGAAGCGTGCAATGGTTGGCTAATTTCTTTTCTTTGGCATCATTAGATGACACTGTAGTGGACAAATGAAAAGCAGGACTAAATGTGTGTGTGTGTGCCATGTGGGACCTACGGTTTACTAAACAACGAATGAATTGAGCACAAGAAAAATATCTATTATGTGTAAAATAATGTTACCATGTGAAGGGCGCTAGTACTTAAAGAAAATGTAATACTGTACATACCTGTACTGTCTTGAGTTTGCAGCGTCTGCTCTTGAACGCAACACAGTGATTGACAATGTGTCTGTGTCCAGCGGTGATGTCAGATGACAAGGCTTATTTACGATTCACTCATACTAAATGTGAGTGGCTCGGAGTGAAGTACATGTGCAGTGTTGTGTAATTGTAGTAATAAGAACATGCCACTGCAGTCACTTTGGGTTGTATTCCAACGCTGGTGTCTATAAAATATTCCCTGAAAAAAAATTAAGAAAATAAGAAAATAGATAAGAAAAATAGTTGAGACAATGGACAAAAGTGAACAAAACAATCAAGAAAATAAACAAACTAATCAAGAAAATGCACACAATGAACCAAATAAGCAGAAAAATAATGGGAAAAAAAAACAAAATAGTCAACAAAATGAGCAAAATTGAACAAAATAATGAAGAAATTAAATAAAAACTGACAAAAAGGGGTCAAAATATGCTAAAAAAAAAAACATGGACAAAATTAAGAAAATAATCAAGATAATGAGTAACACTGAACAAAATAATCAAAAAAGCGAACAAAAAGAAAACAATAAAATAAACAACACAAGTAAAACTGAGCAACAAAATGAGTAAAAATAGAAATTATAAAGAAACATGAATAAAATTAAGAAAACAAGCAACAAAATGTACAAAATTAAGAACATTAATAAAAATGTACAAAATAATTAAGAAAATCGGTAAAAAACAAACAAAATGCTGAGGAAAATGGTATTTAATCAAAATAAAGCAATCAAGACAATGCACAAAAATGAACAGAATAACCAGAAAAATGATGAAAATCACAATAATCAACTAAGTTAGCAAAATTGAATAAAACGGCAGTGAACAAAACTGATCCAGAAAGCAAGAATGGTTGTTTGTCTCTATATGTGTCTCCAGCCCATGTCATCATTGTAAATGATAAATGGTTCTCAACTGACTTCCCTGGTTAAATAAAGGTTAAAAAAAAAACAAAAGAAAGTGTAAAAAATAAGCAAACATAAGCAAAAACATTAGTAAAACTATGCCAAAATAACAAGAAAAAAAGAGCAAAAATGAAGAAAAAAGCATGAAATGCACAAAATAGTCAAGAAAATTAGAACAAAATAATCAAGAAAGTGAACAAAAATAGAAAAAAAAACAATCAAACAAACAAGACGAGCAAAAATGAACAACAAAATGAATAAAAATATGCTAAATAATAAAAAAATAAAAAATATGCAATAAAATGAACAAAATACCAAGAAAATGAATACCAGTGAACAAAATAATGAAGAAAATGGATAAATATAAACAGAATGCTGAATAAAATTCACAAAAATTAAAAAAATAATCAAGGCAATGTGCAAAAATGAACAAAATAATCAAGAAACTGGTGCAAATAGACAAATTAAGCAAGAAAATACACAAATAAGAAACAAATAACAAGAAAAATTATGAAAACAAACAAAATCTTTAACAGAATGAGCAAAATTGAACAAAATAATGAAGGAAATAATGAAGTCGTTTACAACAATACATCAAAATAAACTAAACGAACACTGGATCAAAATGAGCAAGATCTTCTAAAAATTGACATAAATGAACAAAATAATCAAGAAAATGAAATTAACCAACATTGAGACAAAACTGCCATTACTTATGTAAAGCAGGATTTTTACAGACAAAAGAGCAACATATCATTGAAAGTATTTAAGCGTTTTATTTAGCGGGAATTTGGGGACATTTTACAATATTGAGGGCGACGAATCTCCCCCCACCCCGTGAAATCTACGCCTTTGGCTTTCAGCGTGCATTTTAGAAACTTAATAAAGATGCACAACTGATCTCCATGTGAAAGATACAGATTTTTGTTTGCATATGACTTTCTGCCTATGACTAAATCCCTATGGTCTCATCCAAAACTACTTCCACTTGACCTTTGACAGTCAGGAGCCCCGCTTCTCATTGCAATGAGTATGTGTTGTGCAGTTTGATTAAGGGTCCTCGAACATATCAGCAAATTCTACGTCCCCTTGACGCCCACGCCGGTTGGTGATAGCGTTTGTGCGGGGCTGCAGAGGGCTTGTCCTTCTGGCCACAAATCAGTGGGAAGAGCGAGCTTGTATCTTCAAAGGGCGGGCTTCCCTGGTGATTTACAGCCCCCACAGAGACAAAGTTAGGCACGGCCACTGTCTCTGCACCTGGGCCTTTATCAAGCAGCCAGGATGAGCTCTTTGCAGAAGACATTCAAATGTACAAGGAGCAGATTAGGCTGACTCAATCTTCTTTTGGTCACAGAGAGAGAGAGAGAGAGAGAGAAAGAAAGAGAACCGGCTGACTTCAAAAAGACCTCTTTCCCTCTGCTTCTTGAATGAGTGAAAGGGTTTGGGACTGAAAACAGCCTTGTGTATTCAAAGTGCTAATTCACAACTTATTCCTCTAATACACTCATGAAGCACTTTTAATTGTGTTAGTTCGCATTCCAAAGGCATGTTTGTAGCTTTTAATTGGAGGTCTCTTTGAAATCATTGAAATGTATGACTTCTGGGGCCAACTTAAACAGTTCTCATGTGCTTGGCTTGGAGGGCAGCTGCTTTGCAATTTCTAGTCTTTGTGGCGGGCAAATATAGGCTGAGGCTTTTCAACTCCGCAAATATAATGCACTTATCATTGTCAGTATTATTGTAATTTCCAATTCAGGCGCATTTGCAATAGGAAAATTATAGAAAATGGGGAAAAGTGTCAAAATTATTCATGTTTTATAAATTTCCCTCTCTTTTTACATTTGCAAAAATAAACAGTATTTTCTGGATATGGATATGATAAAAGATTTTGATTAAAATATGTCATGTTAAGATCTTTTGTTAATATATATTTATTGGAAAAATAAAAAAAAGAATCTTGTTCAAAAACCAAACACTGCATCACAAGTACATTCAAAATAATGTGCATGTAAACCTACAATGAAAATGGCCAAAGATATGATTTGTGTTTGTGTGAAGAATGGCTGCAGCATCGAGTCTCTGTCAATCTTAACACATGTCCACAGTGTTGAATACACTTTGGCACCCACTGCACTGCTCAGTTACTTTTTTCAGATAAACTATGGACTTCTTTCTCCCTGAATGAATTCTTTCTTAAGCCATTCTGCCTTCCTCTCCTGAATCATCCTTTAATCCAGAGAAAGGCCCGAGCACTGGCTGTCATTTAATGCTGCCACTGCCAGGACTCTTAGCTTAAATAAAGTCAGTGTAGCATGAATCTAATTCTGTGGATGTATGGCCTGGGATGGTGAATGTTGCGTCTGGAGAGCCAGTCCTCCTCAAACCCTCTGTGCGAATGCCTGGCGACTGCACAGTTACCCACAGTGAAAGGACCACCCACTTAGGGTTGAGAGGGGATTTGAAGCTTCCCTGCCTGTTCATTCCTTTCCGGGCTTTTCTGATACTGTTTGCAGCTCATCTAATTGTGCCACTTTTAATATTACTCTATAGCTTTTTGAAAGTAGGCTTCGGCTGTCAGTCTGTCTTTTGACAATATCTGTGCGTATGTTGACACATTGTGAAGGATTTCCTGGCAGTCTTAAGAACAGTTTATTAGATCTGTTAATGGTTAAGTTCATGTTAAACAGATTATTCAAATATTGAAGTTAGATTGTGCTTTATGGTTGTTGTTCTGCACAAACCAAACATATGGAGAGCACACACCTAGGTAGTGCATTTTATTTGAACAGGTGCACAATTACTCTATTAATTAATTATTACATTTGGGTTGATTTTTTTGCAACTTGATTTTTATTTGTGTCATGCACAAAGTGTCAAACGTTCATAGATTTTTGCATTTCATTTCAATTACTTATAAAATACCAGTTCCAAAATGTAAAAGTTGCAACAAAGGTTTTATAATCACCCTACCAAAAAAAAAGAAAAAAAGGAGACCATATACACTCTTACCCATAAAGTTGGAATTAAATATTTTTTCCTCATGAAATTATTGTGACAATGTGATTTATTCTTCACAGATAAAGTGTACATCTTCTCAAAACTTTATTGGTCAATCTCATCCAAAGGCAATTACTGATGTGTATAAATCGAAATAAAATGAGGAATGGGTCTGAAAACATATTATTCCAACTTTATGGGCAATAGTGTATTTGGAAATTAAATGTGTTGCTCTCAGAGCCAACAGCACTCTGTGTAACTTAACAAGAATATTGAAATGAATCATAAAATCCACTTAACTTAGCCAGAAATCTTAACAGTTAATGTTCTACTCCAGCACATTTTTGAATTGCTGTTATAATTTGAATTTCAATGCTTCCTACAGCTCACCGTATGAGAGACTTCTTTCTCAGCTTTCGCCAGTTTTCTTTGAGGTCTTGTATATTTGGATTCCCCGTTTCACTGCTCCACCCCAACATGTTCATTTCCAACTGCCCATCTCCATTTACAACCTGTTTTTATCAACTTTTTTCACAAAGCAAAACAAAACAGAGGGAGGGGAGCCTCGCTGCTTGTGGGGGCTAACACAGCCAGAAACATTGTCCATGAACTTCTCCTCATCTCCATCCCCCAGTGTTATAGACAAACAATCCTTTCCATATGCAGAGGAAAGGGTCATAGCGTTAACAGAAGGAGGAATGCTTTGGGGAGAAAATATTGTTCAGCAATGACACAGAAGTAATTTGGGTCTCACTGAGTGATTTCATCAGGGTCTTTTGTTGCCTCAAAGTGTTTGACCCAGAGGTCCCTGTCAGTCCTGTTGTTAATGGGAGCCGGAGCAGAGTGACAGCCCCAGAAAGTAAAACATTTTACTACTAATAGTGGGCCTCCAGAGGCTTAGGCATAAATATTTAAGCTCTTCTCCCTTGTCCCAAATACTGGGGGGTCTCCATGGTGCATTTATCTATAATGCAAGAAAAAGAGCAAATATATCCGCTGGATGCTACTATATCGCCTTGTTGGCATTTGTATCTCTGAGTTGTTAAGTGGAATAACTTAGTGTGTTCACTAAAACTTTTTCCTTTTGGAAAGAAATTGCAGTAGCTTGGTGTTTTAATACAGAACAAATCACAAAATAAAACACCTATTTCTCTAAAGTTTGCAGTCATATAGCTGAGCATGGAAGAAGGACACTACTGTGGTCTATTTCTCAAAGTAAACTTCATTAAAAAGCCTATGTGGCTTGTGAAGGTGGTCTGACGTGCCTTGAATGATGGTCTTCACAAACAAAGCTGCTACACAAGCCATCAAATTATCTCTGTCAAACTTTGGCGTAATCTGAGCTGATCCTCTTAAAAATATTTAAATGAAAACATTTGCACATCAATGGGCTCCATGGCAACACTGTGTGTATTCTTCTTTGGGGGTGCCTCTTTAACACTGCGCTTTAGAAAAGCACATCTCCTCTGTTATGTTGACAAACAACAAAACAAACAATATTAAATGGAGGAGCTGAAGTTTTTCACATCATTGATGGATAGAGGAATCTGAAAGGCTGGAGGAACCCAAGCTGAATGAACACTCGAGTTTTGAGACGGTGGTAATTATATGATGGGTGCTTGGGATGAGTCATTATACATGGACTATAAACCAGGGTGAGCACATTTTGAAAAAGATGACCAAGGTTGTGAGTGAATCTAATGCAGGACTCTTCATAAGTATTCAGTGAGCCTCCTCATCAGGGCTTTATAGCTGCACATTATTGCTCTCTGTAGTGAGACCTGTAAGGAGCACCTCTCCCCCTAGTGGCAGAAGATAAATCAGTCCACATGAACTGAAAATCATCTCCCAGCACAGGTTTGTCTCCTTTGGAGAGAACCCACACAGCTCAGATGACTCCTGAATATATTATAACATAAACTCGGGCATTTTTGTGGGTGCAACTGTTGCAACAAAATGTGATTATGTTTGTGAAAATAATAGTGCTTCCGTGGTACTTCCTCTGCATTCTGGGGAATGGGCGATGTATTAATATAGCTTGTGGCTTAATTGGGTTTTGGATGGTAGATTAATTAATTTGTGGCTAATAGGCACAAACATGAGAAAACAAACTTCTTTACTTTAAGCTCAGGCTGCACATGCATCTAAGTAAGTAGTGTAAATTATGCAGATTGTGTTGATTATTCTGACAAAGAGTTTTTTGTACGAGGTGCTTTTAAAGATTGCTGCTTCCTGGCATTTTATCAATTGCACACTTCCATAAATAAGTTATGCCGTGGATTTGAAATATTAGTCTGCTTTGCTCTAACAAATGTTGTGCAGTGATTAATGACACAGTTGTTTATAAGTGAACTAATATAATCAATTTTACATATACAACAACATGTAGTCTATATAATAGACCATAAATAGAGTGTCTGACTGATAAAGTTTGACAATATCAAGAGATCTAAACCAATATCAAGATAATATCAAAAGAACTGAGCCAAAGTAACAATGCTGGTACTTTTTTGCAAGAATTATTCAGATTATTGTACTTTAAAGGCAATTATTCCTCTTTGTTCTTGCAGACTTTAAATGTACAGTTTTATCTGCAGCTTCCCCAGGAGAAACTGGATCTCTGATGCAATCTGAAAAAGATATGGGGTTCAGCTCAGCCTTGTAACTCTGCTGCAATCCACGCCTGCAAACCGATAGCTTACAGAAATAGAGCCCCCCTGGTCCTCGGCATAAAATGTGCTTTAATCAGCAGAACATCAATTAACAGTTAGAAATAAAATGTCACCTTGCCATTTCAGGAAGTAGACTTCTCCCCTCAAGCTTTCATTTGGAAAACTTTTTGAGTTTTTTCTTATGGTAATTTACTGATGGTACTGTGCGCTGCTGCTATTTTCACTCAGTGGAAATGTTAATGATATTTGCAAAGTTTGAAAACTCAACAAGCAAATAATAGCCTCAGAAAATGTCAATGTTCAAACATGTTTTTCCAGAGTGAAGAAAAAAAAGTCCACATATATCCCTCTGACACAACCAATACAGGGTTTGTAAGAATTAATTGGGAAAAAAAGACCAAGAGGACATTAAACATCCAACTTAATCTTGAGAGGATATCCATTAATTTAGAGCCGTGGCTATTACATTTAAATGAATGTGACTTTGATGCACAAACTCTAATAATGATTTTATGTTGTACTCAAAAGAGATAATTCCCAAATATGTAACCAATAAATAAAAAAGGCTTGATATAATTTAATGCACTCTTCTCTTAGACATCTATGCAAATGTTTCTGTATGAGGTCAGACTGCTGTATCCACTTGGTCTGCAGATTTGGTCCAAATAATGGCTTTGGATCCTTTTTATGAAAAGCAGGATGAATATAAGAGTATGCTGAGGTAAGCCTGTGCAGCATATATCAGCCAAGCCCTGCCCATGTGATAATTCTCCAAAGTTAAACAGCCATAAAAGGCTTGAGAACTCTGACCTTCACAATCTAACTAAGCAAGAGAAGCCAATGATGTGGAACAGACCCATCGCAGCACTCACACGATGATAAACTATGCTCCAGCTTTGCTAAAAAATAACAGTATGTCTTCTATGACATATATAGCACCAGCATTTCAATACGATCCCAATTTATTTTGCACTAAAATGGTTTATTGTCGGCTATAAAGCATATGCAGCAAGAGGCGGAAGGACGAGACTGCTTCAGTGCAGCGTGTGTGTCTCAAAGGCACATTGTTCTCTGAGCAGCTCAAGAGCACATCTCAGTGATGTGCCTCAGCTCCACGAGAAGGCCATAAAAACTATCAAAACTTATAAACCTTATCATTAGTCTGCCTCTTGTCACTCATTCCTGCTACTTTATTCACAGTTAGCTGTTTTTGTCAAACAACTTCCTACAAACTTAAGAAAACTTCTATTGTAAGTGGGAATTTTGGCAAAACAAAAAAAAATAATTTGATCTCGTAAGAAGCATTTTATAACAACTACCCACAAGCACACAAACACAAATCCAATGAATTTACAGATATTTAAGCTCTCGAGCGTCATTCGTCACTTTGTGGTAAAAAGTTGGAGAATAAAACAGCAAAAGGAGGTTGCGCTTGTTGTGAGGCTCTGTCATGATACGAGGTCATTTACAATCCTATAACATATTCAGACACTGAGCAGATAAGCGAGCGATACATCTTTCACCATGCCTGCCCTTCACACTTGTCATAGCACCACCATAAACAGCATTCATAACAATTGAACCCACAGAGGGAAAACCTCCAATATGCAGAGGAGCCTCGAGCTAGGGCACACTTTAGAAATAGAAATGATATGTTTTTCAAGTCGGCGTAAAAAATATGAAAAACATTATCCTTGTGACAAGCAATACACCCTCAGCAGGAATTTTATTTTGCAGCAAACAGCCCTATAATTAATGAATAATGTAGTGTTTAGTGAGAGTGTTCTATTATTTGTATACTTGGTCGAGGATTTCTTTATGGGTGTGTAATTAATCATAATTAAGAAGATTTTGACAAGAGCTTAGGGACGGAGCAGACAAAGCCTTCTCTCTATATTCCCAGGGAGGGCAATATGAAATGATGGGAGAGGTATGCAAGCAGCTAATGAGATACGTTTCCAGTAGGTCTCGTTATGATCTTTGGTTTCCTCTGTGTTAAGGGAGATCATTGAGGGTTACAACCACTGGCTGGAGAAGGGAGGACGCACACCTCCTTGTTTCTCTAAACCTCCTCCTCAGATCTATTACACCGCACTTCACAAGGCTAAGTACCATTTAATTTAGTCGCCCTCCCATATTTATCTTCTGCTTGTGATTTATGAGTTTAGAATGTGTGCGCTGGAATATAGGGTACCTCTTCATCGTGTTGGGCCGCAGAATTTCATTGCACAAACAATGCTACCTTTGATTAATCAGTATTTAAATTATTAATTAACACCATTATTATTATTTGTTAATTATTTTGGGGTTGCTTCTGGAAGTAGTGTCTGAAGTAATTATGAAAAAAAACAAGCTGGTCTCAATGTACACTTATAATACACTTGAATAATTTTAGATGACTTGGAGGCACGTCCGACATGGATCAGCTATGTGAAATATTCTAATTAAATCTGACAATTTATGATTCTGTCATTTATTGTATTGTTATATAAATCATGGGATGGATTACCTGTATATAGATGCTCTAACTATCTTGCTTGTAAAATGGGTTCTCAGTGAACTGGTTAAATAAACTATAAATAAAATAACCACAACAAACACATGAGAGGTCACATTTAAAAATAAAACATATCTCGACCAAGATGCTCTTAAAACACATCTCAATGAGTCTACACTAAATAATGGCCGAATAAAAAGATCAAAACTAAAAATTATATGTGCATTCCTTATGTTCTACCTTTCTGTGTTTAATCTTCTGATGAATTAGTATGTTGTCATTTTTTTATTTGTTTTAATTGTATTATCTGTATATAGATGCTGTACCTGTTTTTTGTTTGTAAAATAGGTTCTTCATCTCAGTGAGCCCATTCTAGTTAAATAAAGGTTTAATTTAAAAAAATAACCACATGAAAGGTCACACTTAAAAATGAGACACACCTTGACCAGGATGCTCTTAAAACACATCTCAATGAGTCTACACTAAATAATGGCCGAATAAAAAGATCGAAACTAAATATCATACTGTGTATGCATTCCTTATGTTCTACCTTTCTGTGTTTGATCTTCTGATGAATTAGTATTTTATCATTTTTTTATGTGTTTTTATTGTATTATCGGTGTATAGATGCTCTAACTATTTTGTTTGTAAAATAGATTCTTTGTCTCGGTGAGCCTATTTTGGTTAAATAAAGGTTAAATTAAAAATCATCAACCACATGAAAGGTCACATTTAAAAATGAAACATACTTTGACCAGGATGCTCTTAAAACTCTCAATGAGTTTATACTGGTTAAATAATGGCCAAATAAAAAGAACAAAACTTAAAATTAAACATGCATTCCTCATGCTAACTTTTTGTGTTTAATGTGGTGATGAATTACTATTTTGTCATTTTTTATTTACACAAAATATTCAGCAATAAACTAAAACTTCATTTATAAAATCGACTTCACTGTTGTTGATTTGTGGCTCACATGAAATACAAGTTTGCTGTGATGTACTTACAAGTTAAAGGTAGGTGTGAACACACTCAAATTAGACCTTCAGAAAAATACTGATAAGGCTGAGGTCAGTAACCCGAACATTGCGGTGAGTTCCTGAGTGACAGCGGCTTGTCAGCAGTGTGTGTCTGAGCGGCTGTGTTAAAAGTGTGGAGAGGTGACTGTTTGATTAAAATCCTATCCATCTCTTTAAAGTCCAGAGAGTGTGAGATGAAGAGGCACCAGAGTGATAAATGACCTTCTCCCTCAGTCCACCCCTCTAATTTTCCTTTTGGAGACAAAATTAGCTTGTCTGTGTCTGTGGCCGATCCTCACTTCACTTCTAGTTAATTGCTCTTCACAAACGCTGTTGTGAAAGTAGATGACAAAGTGAGCATACCATCTGTAGCAGCTGCATACTGGAGGCGAATGCCCCGAGAGCACGCATACTGTCCTGACACCGCTATGTCTCCACTTGTATGTCCCTCTAGTCAGGAGCAGCAACACCTCAGGTTGAATAATTTAGCCATTACCCCTCCATAAGTCACCAGTGATCATCCACAAAGGCAGCCTGCAGAGAAATGGCCTCGAGGTAGCATAGTTTACACATGTTCCACTTGGTTTGGAAGCTGTAGGTAAAGTTGTTTTTATGTTCAGGATTCAATACAAGTGATCAAGTATCTTTACTTAGAGTTGAGATGACAGAAACATGCTTCTTTTTGCAATACTTGTAGAGATGATTATGAGTACTAAATTGTGTTGATTTGTTGAGTGATCTTGAGAGCTGTCCCACTTGGCGAAGAGCTGAATTGTGTTTGATTTCATAAATAATTGCAGTCATCAGGGACACACATTGTTTTAGGCTTAACTGTGTTGTTTACCCATGCCACATGTCTGAGGGAGAGACACTGTTGTGGATACACATCGCCCTCAAGGAATCTTACCCAGGGCCTGTGGATGGCAAGTGTATTAAAGGCTTTTTGGCTGTGTGTGTGTGTGTGTGTGTGAATAAGTGAGGGAGAGAACTTAAAAGAGGGAGAGAAAAACAACATGCATCTAGTACTTGAGGTATTTAGGCAAAGCTGTAAGCAAACACATCTGTAGTTAATGAGGCCTGGCATATGGAGTGATGATTAGAATACATCATAGCTCACTGTTGCTGCAGTGCACGAGTCTTGTGCTCCATCACTTAGACAACCACTGAACACAAGTAAGAAAAGCTTTTTTTTTCACCCACTGTTAACAAATTAACAGACACATATGTGGGCCAAAAAGAGAGTTGAAAAGAAAGGTGATTGATTGTTCCCTTGTTGCCTTCCTGTCAGCTCGGTTTCTGTCAGCAGAGGATACATGAAAGATGGAAACTATCAATGCCTGCGGCCCAAATCCCACTTCACACTCACAAACATAGAAATTCATCGAAAAATAACAAAAACCAAGAACTTTCTTCCACTCTCATGACCCCAAGAGTTTTAAAAAATAAGATCCAAAAAAGACATTTCTTTTGAAAGAGGTGTGATTCTCCTTTCCACGTTTGTTCATCGGAGTCTTGCGAGGAAGTCTCCGTGGTGGACTGTGTGTGCACATTTTTGTGTGCAAATGTGCATGCGTGTCTGTGAGACTGTGTTGATGTCTGTATATACTGAAGAGAACTGAGAGGTGGAGGCAGTGGAGAGAGCTGATTAATGTTTATGCTTCCTCAGCCTGTATTTGGTGCCAAAGATGAAAGTGAGTGGAGGTGGAGGTGTGGGTGCAGGTGCTTGAATCTGCATCTGAGCATCTAACCGCACAGAAGAGGGACCACTGTGTCCCTATTATGGGTGAGTGTGGCGGGCTCACGGGTCCTAGTCACCCCTCAAAAACAGCGGTGCAGTAAACTGGCGTGGTGCCAATTAGGACTGAGCAAGCAAACATATGCCTCCTTCAAAAATCCAGATGAAAGTGCATATTGATGTCATAAATTAGAGGATTACAATAGATTGTTGGGTGTTTGCATGTAAATGTTTAATTAACCTGCCTGCCTACATCACCGCTCTGCTTTGCAGCTCAGGAATCAATCTACTTAGCAACCCATTTAACAATACAAGACTTGCCTTGTATGACACATTCATTGGGGACAGCCAAGCATTTTTTAATGTCTTCAAATTAACAAAGCCATTAACCCAAGTGATACTGGTCTGTTTCATGTGTGTGTGCAGGTTGTCCAAGGACGATAACTGTGTATAAAACCTTGGTCTAATTTTCTTTACAGCTTCAGGTGAATTATCTCTAGTTTAATGATCACAGACACGTTTAAACCTGGATACTAATGATCCACAATGCGTTCACACCAATTGTGTTAGATCAGGAAAGACAAAGGAAGACTCTAATAGAAATGTTAATAATAATTAAAAGAATTATGTTATTCCACAGCATGAAATTGGCATTTATTTTCCAGCGTCTTCTTCTCACTAATTCAAATATTTATCCAACGTTTCAATATTGTATGAATGCCATGGATGCATAATCTTTACACGAAACTTGATTTTAACACCTATTAAGTTCTTCATGGTCTGTTATTTTTTCTGTGGTGATACATAATAGTGAGTAGTCTGCACCTCCTCCCTTTTTGCAGAGATCACAGAAAACAGAGGGGGCCATGATGACCCCATCCCAGAGGAGCCTGCTGTTTTGCCTGGAAGGTAAAGAGCTGGGATGCAGAGGATTTTTTGATTTAATCACCGTGCTCCTCAGTGCACAATGTGTAGTAGGAGGAGATGGCAATTATAACGCCCATGCCGGCCTGCTGTCCTGCCCGTGTGGTGATGTATTCCCTGGGGCGTCACAGGGAGACGGCGGCGGGGGGCAATGCTACCATGAAAGAAAACAGAAATCCCCCTGCAGATACTGGGCTTATCACTCTGCACTAAGAGCCAATGACGAGTGGGGCGGGCCGTACTTAGTTAGAGCCTCTGTTTGAGCAGAATAAACACTTCAAAACAAGGTGCAGGGTATTTCTGTTTTCTTTTTGTGTGTACTTTCTGCCAATCCAGAAAATCCCAGCACCACACTGACCCAGTTTACCTGGGTGTTTTGTACTGATTTGATTACACAGCTTTGTATACAGTGGTTTCACGTGTTTCCTTAATCTTCATATTAGTGCCATTCTTACCGTCCAGATTTAAAGTAGCCTTTGATCACACTGTTTGTACTAAAAGGAACGGATATGGTATTATGATACAATATTGATATTTCCATAAATAAGTACTAGCACCAGCTCTCCCACATACTGCATTCGTCAGACTTCTTCACACTGAGAGGAACTAGCGCAACAACTTTTCATATTGGATCAATCCTACAAGGAATATTGTTGTTTATTGGCAAACATCCTGACACATCATCATACACAATGAAGCTGGCATGAATAATTAATATCCTCTCATACAAAATATTCACTCTCGCTCCATTGGTGTTTACTCCCCTGCAGACATCCATACTGAGGATAACCTCTGCTGTTTAGAGGAGCTCTGCATCTCACTTCTTTGCTGCTGAATACTGAGAAGTTACAAGAGACACAGTAACAACATGAAAGCTGCAAGAAATAGATCAGTAAATACACAGCAGCACTGTTTAAAGAGTGGCTCGAAAACTCTGTGATTGTGTTTTTGGAACCAGGAAAAATAGTGCTGTTCAGCAGTGCAGTCAGGAATTGGTGACTGCAGAGACTGAAGCCTATGTGCAGGTGAGATGATAATAAACCGGATGAGACTTTTGGCAAATGAATAAAAAGATGATAAATTAAGTCACGGTCATAAAACTATGTGGGAGTAGTCAATAAAAAGTCCTGGTAACTTCGTTTTTGATTATAATAATTGCACTGTATTGATTTACCTATTTGTGTCATCGTTTGTGTCAGTTTAGCATCAGCTCGGAACACATGTTTGAATTGGATTTGATAGTCTATAAATCTGTGGAGCCATTCTCTTTACAAATGCAAATGTTGTCTATTTTTTCAGCCATGTGAGTTATGCTAAATGCAGATTACTTATTGGTTTTACTCATGCTACATTCAAGTACAGTTGAACTAGTTAGTATCTCTGGTTTACATGAAAACTAACAGACTTACAAGTGAATTTTGTATACCTAGTGAATCAGCTGGGTCCTGTAGACAGTGTACAGATGAATATTAAGCTGGTGACTGACTGATGGATGATGGTGCAGCCCTGGGGAGATACCTTTGTGGGAGAAATGACACTCCCGTTGTAACTGTCTCGGAAGTCAATGCTATCACACTGTCAAACTCAGAACTTGCTTCCCGCATTTCTTTTATTTCTCCCGTTCCCTGCATTCAAAATCATTCCCACAGCCTACAGCTATGAGCGCAGACTTTTAGTGCACGTCCGCTCTAGACGGGAAGTGTGGGGGACGGGGCGCATCCTGGGCCACCCTCACCAGGGAAAGTGACAGCCTGGATAATTGGCACTAATCAAGTGACTGCTTGTATTGAGAGAATGTCGCTATCTATACAGAGAGGAACAGAGTTGACCCAACAAGGTAGTGCCCAAGGCGCTTACTCTCCTTCAATAGATTCTGTCAATCCACAGCATGTGACAGTCATCATCATCAATGCAACCCCTCTTCGGTCAATATGCAAAAACGAGAAAAAAAATAAAAGAAAGAAAGAGAGAAAAAGAAAGTCAGAGACTGAGGAGGGGGTGGGTGGGTTGCAGAGTAGGGGGAGTGAGAAAGACGTTTCCTATTTCACATGAAAACTAGGATGTTATGGAGAGCATACTACATTATTCTTTTTTATAATTTCTCTTACAGCTATTGCTTTGAATTACAGAGGACTTTTTGTCAAATGCGAGAAGGAGATAAATCAAAAATTCATCTGAAGAAGTTCTGCATAGGGTGAGGCGAATATACCTCTTGTGGAACCAACATTTGCAAAAGTTCTATCTCCTTAAGCAATTATTAGCGGTGATAGTTTGACATGTACAAGAGTTGTCAACAACTGACTTTAAACAAAGTACAAAGCAGAAGTAAACAGTGCCTTGGGCAAAATTAACTTGGGGGACTAGCCACCTCATGAATTATAAATGGCTATCTATTACTGCAGTGAGTGGTACTACCAGGAGGCTTCACTGGAATAGACTAACCTATTTTCAACGCATCTGAAAGTCAAGTGACAGAGAGGAACTAAAGAATGCAGTTCAGGGAAAAATGAGCCTGTTATTTAGTAAACGAGTTGTGTAATTTCTAAATTGTACCAAACTAACCATGGAATACCCTCAGGGGTTTGTGTCGTCTGCTATACACATTTGCCTACTAACTGCCATTCACTTGCAAATTAATTCCCTTCCCAGAGCACATTTTAATCCATCTAATTAGCAAAGTGGCCTATACATAAAAGCCTATGTTTTATCTTTATAATCCTCACCTCCCTGATGCTGCATGGACATAATTGAAACGATGTCAACAAAGATCACATCAGATCAAAATGATTTTGACAAACTGGGTTTCGACATGATTTGTCCTCTTTGAGGATCCCTGCAAACGACTGGTGTTTCTGCACAGCTCTGAAGGGGTTTCATCTCAGGAGAAATAAAATTTGAACTCAATTACAGAAAAAAAAAAAATACACAGGTTCAGCGTAATTCCTCTTTACATACCTTCAGAGTATTTCTCGTCATAATTCTCAAGGTGGAAATAGAGTAGGTCTACTGACCTAAGATGACAAAGAAGAGGGATTAGAGAAGCTCCCAGATGCAGATCTGCTGGAGCCACGAGGAGTGTAGCTGGTCAACATTGATAAAAGACAGCAGCATGTCCTAACAAGGGATTAGTGCCTGACTGTGCCTTATGGGCTCTAACGCAGAAAGGTGGGATGATGTCTGGATTGGCACCTCTCTGGATACACAGCTGTAACCACTGGAGAACTCCAAGCCTGAACTGCAGAGCCTCCCTGTAGATCAAGCTTCTTGAACATGCAGAGAAAACAGATGCTGGAAGTCAATTAAACACAGCACTAAGGGTGAATTTTTAGAGGCACAACACTCCGCTAACTCCAACTCCCATGTTAGAAGAGACATAGACCCTGGTTTCCAGAAAATTAGTTTCATTTTGGATTTGGTTGTCTAGTCTGAAAGGAGCTGGACTGCATCTGTAGCAGATTACATACTTTTCATCTCCACAGTGTCATTCAATAAGAAAAAAATGAAGCTTCATACAATCACCAAAACTGCAAAAGTGAACTGTGGGAATACTTGAGCTGGTCCTACTTTCAGTGTATAAACATACACACAACACACAGACACAATACTGAAGATGCAGTTTGCTTTTATATCCCCCCATTTTCTCTTCCTATTCCTTTTGCAATTTGCAAGTCTTTGCACAGCATGTGGAGCTCTGCCTCATCTTCAAAAGACCAGTAAATACAATGTTTTTACACAAGTGAAAATAAACCCATAGCTGAATACAGTAGGAAAACAACAGTGTGATCTAGCTCTACAAACACCGTGATTGGCAGGTGTATGGCACAAAGTAGATTTCAAGCACAGCTTCACACATTAATTGTTGCTGCCGCTAAAGGATGTTAACCAATATATATTCAATGCTCTCTTTTTAGACTCAGTTCTGAGGAGTCACTCTTCAAGCATGGTAGCGTTATGTGAGCCGCACCGCTGTAGATTTCAGGAGACTTGAAATACCTTTTTTAGTCAGAGCGTCACTGCAGAACAACATTCCCCCCAGCTGTTTATTGGCAACAAAATAAACTAAAATAACTTCAGTTTGTTTTGAATTGAAAGTCTTCATAAATGAAAATAAACAGCACTGCAGCTATGTGCTGCTGATTTTTTTTCCCCCATAAAAATGAATATATATTTACTTTGCATACTTTGCCACGTCAATATTTAATCTTCTCTTATTTGATTTTATTGTTTTGACAAGGTCCAGAATTATTTAATACCCTGGACATAGTGAGGCCATTGTGCTTTGTTGTTTTCTGAAGCTTTATTATGAGCTTCAGTTTCAAGTCTATGCAAATCCGAAGAACAGAGGATTCGGTGGTGAACTTTACAGATGAAAGTGGCTGTGATCTGATCTGAAAAAAGACAGTGAACACAACACTGCATAATATTAGCAAGGTGGAGTTACTTCTATTGACTCATAATTGTCCAACATGCCTGGGAGATACACAGATGAGTTCATGAGACTCCAAAATCCTCGGCCTTTGTTTTGCATAATATTCAGCTACGCATGGAAGCAGAGAGGGATGTGGGGGGGGGGGGCAGGTGCGGGTGATCGTACCAGTGTCTCCAAGTCATTTTGTTTATCATTCAAATGAAATCCTTGTTCCATTATCCATGAGGGTGCGGGAGTTATGTGTTAATGTCCCTACTCGTGGTTTGTCTTTTGGCCTGAGCTGACAGCATCGCACCTGTCCATGTCACAAATGATGAGACAGACAGAGGGGCTGCAAAACAGGTCATTACTTCATACCTACACATTTTAAAAAGGAAAGTTTCTTCTGTATTCATATTTCTGTGCATAATTAGGGAAACCGGGCTCTGATGTGAGGTCGTGTTTGAGGACACGCAGACTCCGGGACTTTCATGAAAGGGACACAGTGCTCACACCCTTTACTCCATCTTGTGTTTATGCTACATGCAGAAAAAGGGGCTTCTCACAGGGATCCTTTCCTTTTATGATGTTGTATGTGATTGATTATTTAGTGGAAAACTCCACTGCTTAAATCAGTGTGAGCAGCAAATAAAGTCAAATAACAAGGGAGAGTGCTGGTCTGAGGGAGGGAAAGATCTCAAGATGTTTTTGAAGCGAGATAGAGTAGCCAAAGGCGGGAAGATCTTCATGCTTTCATATTCCTCGTTTTAATATTTCTCCCTCGTTTTAATGATGTGCTTCCTATCCTTGAGTAAAGTTCTTTTTGCCAGAGAGGATTTTCTCTTCTCTTTGAAATAAAATGTAAGTATATATTTAGTCTCCTAGTTTAGAGGCTTACAGGCCAAGGCAGAAATTCAAATTTCTGCTTTTTTGAATAAGCATGTTGACGGTTGTCTGGCTATTTCTGAAATGTTAACAATATATTAATAAACAGTGCAGAGATTTGCTTTAAAGCTTTACTGGAGGAATATAGGGCTTTAGTGTAGAAATTAACATGAAAAATATTTAAAAATATTTTCATGTCACTTTCATCATCTGTTAATTAGAGAAAAAGACCGCTTACTTAAAAGGCTCAAGAGAACACAGCATGCATCTGGATGCAAACTGGGACTTTGCATAAGAAAGAAAAATCAAATATTGATGGAGATGGTGGAGGATATTCCAGAATAGAAAACAATGTTATCCAAAGCAGCAGACAGCTGTCATTATAGCACCTTTAAGTGTCTGAGGCCCAGATATCAAAGGTGTCCTTTTGATACAGCCAGTCTCACAGAGGTCCGCTCTGCTTTAAACATATCTGTAATGAAGGCATCTCATCACACTCTCAATTAGAGCCAGATCCATAATCTGCACCTCCAGCCTAAGGCCACCTTTATACCTGCTTGTCTTTTTCTCCTTGACTAAAAGACACTGCCCGCACTTGAAAGGACATGCAGCCAATAAAGTCGGCATATGTGACATTTCTTAGTCTGTATTTGGAGGGTGCCGTAACTAGCGCCTGTGATGGATGCATTTGTAAAATCTGTAAAACTGCATCCATGAAATGCATAAGACACTGAATGAGAGGGACTCACTATAATTACACCATAAAATGGACAAACAAAAGGTATTTACAGTCATGGCTTATTTTTATTTACAAAAACTCTACCTATAATCCAAGAATTGAAAGCCATAAGAGAATTAATGTAAAGATTATAGCATGATTTTAATGATGACATTTTTTGGCAACATCTAGTTTATGACTCTTTCCAGAAACTATATCTGACATTTATAGCTTTACAACAATGAATTTAACAATACAGTTTAACAGAACCTATTGTTCTGTATTGTTCTCCAACAAAATATTATCAACTTTCCAGTAAAGATGTTGAAAGAGAAATATGTGTAGAACAATTCCCCTCCTCCCCTGTCTTAAGGCAGTGATAGCCATTGAAAAAACGCTGGTTCAGTCTCCCCGTTTCTCTGGGCATAGCTTTGATCAGTCCCACCTCAAGACTTATCCTGGAGGGAGCGCTGCACTGCTTTTCTCCATGGCTAATCATACTTCCTGTCTTTGTCTTTATGTGCTTTAGACAAGCATCAGATAGAAACACAGGAACAGATTTGCCCCGAGAACCTGAAGAATAAAGCCTCTGGTTGTGCTGCGGCTTGTCTTCTCCAGCGGATTTCCTCATGAATATTTCCACTGTTTTGGAATGGTGTATTTTAACCCATTGCTGCTTTAGGAAAAGGTGCTTTTGAGTTTTTTTTTTTAAGCCTTGCACTGTTTAAGATGCCAGAGAAAATGTGCTGTTTGTCACCTGGCTTTGGTAGGCAGAGTATTTTTAGCTGTACAGTCATTTAGACATAAAGGCCAGAGGTTAGATTCTGCTGTACAGTCTATAGATAATCATTTTCATTCTGAGCTACAGCTGCTTGTTTAGTAGCAAGAACAACATCCAAGTGGTGAAATGGTTAAAAAAATAATTTCACATGCACAGCATATTCTTTGGGCTCAGGCAAAATTGCACTGCCTGCCACCGGTGGCACTTTTCACCAAGAAATGTGCTTTGTGTATTTCACACTGGTACAGAAAAGACCATTTCTGCCAGGAGCCAAAAAAGAATGAAAAGAAATAGACAAAAATCCTTTTACTGTTTTGGGGAGGCTGAAGGCTATGAATACCATCTTGTGTTCTATTTTGAACTCATTTCCATATCCAAGGCCACCTGAGGGAGGTCAGGCCGCTCTGGCCAACTTCTTCACAGAGAGAGGGACTTTTAATGGTGACAGGGACACAAACTGGAGCACAAACCATATTCCAACATTCCAACACCCACGTCACTCATTATCCTCAATGGCACCACCAAGACTCGCACATACAGAGGGAAATTAATCGGCATAAAAAAACAGAAAACAACGAAATCATTTTTTCCTTTACTTCATCCTTGCTTTTTTCCTCTCCTGCTTCAAAAGCCTACACTCTCTGCAGTGCCCCAGGGTTAATTAACATGAACCAAACAGTGAATGATCAGAGAGAATGGGAAATCTCCATAGGTTAAGTGTCACATGGGAAACGTGTTGTCAGAAGAAGGCGGCTGTTTTTTTCTGCCTGTTCAAAATCAAATGAAAGAGTAGAGGTGGATAGGGAAGAAATTTGTAGACACCTTTCCAAAACTTTGCATTTCTCCTGTCAAAGAAGGCAGATCTTCACAGACCGGGTTCAAACTATATCTGTACTCCATGACATTTTGATGAACAAAAGATCTTTCCTCTATCTTGCTGATTTTTTATTGGATTTACACCCGTTCCGTACAACATCATTACAGTTCACTTTAGAAGTTCACACAACACGGCTCTATAAATGCGACATAAGCAAAAGCTTGCAGGTAAAAACACATCTATCAGAAAGTTAATCACTGCTTTTAAAGACCTACTCATTGAAATTGTGTCTCCTCTTGTTTTATCCCCAAAGGGAAAAAAAAGAAAATGACTTCATGATCCACAAATATCCTGGACAGGATGTCTCGCAGGTGAAATAGTATGATTTCTCTCTGTGGTAATCTGTAATAATTAACATGGGCTCCTTTTCTCTCCCTGTGGCTTGCCGCTGACATTTGGTTCATGCTTGAGTGTCTGCCTAGCTGATTTCAATCTCTTGCATGAAGGTGAGGCTGTGTTGGTGTGTGTGGCTGTGTGAGTGTATGCCTGTGCAGGGTCCAGTGGCCAGTCTGACAAGGACGCTGGTGACAAGGCCTGACTTCAGAAGATGGGATTAAGCATCCTGACAATATGGATTAGAGAACCACTCAGTCAATCCAAAGCCTCCAACAGGTTAGAGGTGGAACGCTAAACACTGCAACGCAAATGACTCTTGTCGGTGTTTGCGTTCCTGCAAAACTGCATTATGCAAAGGTTCATTTCTCACTTATATCTCTGAGCACATATTTTGACAATTCCTAAATTTATTGCTGCAGTCTCTATACATTTTGTCTACTTTGACACATCATATTGATTTACATCATGCTGCAAGAATGAAAACACCTCAGAATGGTCACCTCGTCCATTGCTGCAACAAGGCTTATTTAACATTATTACATTATGTATGCAGGCTTGAGTATGGATAATGGATGAATCTAAAGCAAAGCAGTTTAATTACCCACCATCATTCTGTCTCACCTAGCTGCGGAGCACACATCTTATTAGCCATGGTGTAAATAAACATTAATATGCCACCCTGATATGGACTATCCTTCCCCCTTGTAGTTCTTGCTATATTATCATCATCGCTGCAAAGTACACACATCCAAACTGATCCAGTGGCATGTGCAAACAGCGGAGGAGCTGCTGAAGCCAGGGCCAGACCATTACAACCACTTCACAGAAAATTATCATTAGTGCATCTGGCTGGAGGCCACGCAGCCCTATCAAGATTAAACTGTATGGACACATACAACTACAGTATTCATTCTTTAGAATATTAACAGGAAATATGTGAGTCTGTTATCTTTGACAGGTATTTCATGAAAACCAAGTGGATCACAGCAACATCAGCGCACTCTTTGTCAGAAAATTCCCCTTTGCAGACTATCAAGTGGCAGAATAGGCACAGGGGATGAGGACTGTCTCTGTGGGCCAAATATATAGAAAGAGAGCAGGTAAACCAGCCAGGGGATATTCTCATCCCTTCAGCACATGGCTATAGAAAGGAAGCGTCAAGCAAAGACAAAACACAGCATCCAGTCCAGCCGTGAGCATCAAATACTGCTGATCCGGTAAGCTGTATAAATGTCTAGATATATCTCCAGGTAATCTTTTTTTAACAAACTTGATTGTAATTAGTACCAGCCATGACTGGCTTTTTACACAATCAAACTGTCTGTAACAAAGGAATAATATTTTTGTTGTGCCACCTTCATAATAAATACTGAATTGAAGAGGCTGAACTCTAGCTGTAGATTAGTAAAGGGCTCCAAGTGTAGACTGCAGAGCGTCTTTTTCTTTCTCAAGCTGATAGAAACTGAACTCTTCAAAGACATACATTGTGATGCATGTACACAGAGCTCTTTTATAAACTTCTCGATATGTCTTTTTAGTCTGCAGATGGACTGACTGCAGCCAGAACCCGAGAGGAGACAGGCCTTATTCTGGTTTCTTATGTTGTTTCAATCACCAGTCTGCTGAACAAAGGAGGCAGCCTGATGGCATGACGAGTGCACAGCACTCATCTGCCTGTGCTGTTGTCTCAGTTTGAGCCTCATAAAAGGAAACGGGTCTGACGATGCCAGAGGCGGGGATCCGGCTCTGCGGTCTGAGCAGAGAAACATCAGCAGAGCTCCATTCTTTAGAAGGAGATGTCCTTCAGTGCGGTGCCAACTCTCCCTGGGGCAGCAGCATGAGACACAGCCTCTTATTTACCATATACAGGATCTCTGTGTGGCCTTAATGAGCCAGGATATTCAGCATCACAGAGACAAAGGCCACACTTTCACTGAAGAAGCTGTGGTTTTGCTGAATTAAATAATGATAATTAAGAAAATATTAATCAAACTCTGGCTGTCTCAGCTCTGCAGCTGCAGTGTTGTGGGAGCAGGTCTTCTAGCTTAGCCTGTAGGAGTTCTCATTTAGAGTATGCCTGCGACCTATAGAGCTGCAGGCAAACTCACACAAATACACACACAGATGCACACCATTAAAAGAAGACCTTTGTGGCCTACTACTCTATAATTAAACACCCTTTGGTGCTCTGAACAAGAAATTTGTGCTGGGTTCGAATGTGTCAAGGAGAGGGGGATGAAAAGAAACATTACAAAGCTGTTGGTACCTCGAAGTTTCTTCAATGCAATGAATTAATAAAAAGCACAAACTAATACCTTCCCGATGTGCACTTGATATATCTGGCGGGCTGGCAGCAGCTCTACAGCTGTACTGTGAAACTTTAATGCTGCTGGATGCCTGAAGCACTGCCTGCGCTTTGTCTCTGAGGTGAAGGGAGGAGATTTCCACATGTTACATCTAACTGGGACAAGTGTGAGAACAGAGAAGAGGATGTGTCTGACCATCTAGGCCAAAATGACCACGATACAACCATGACAGGAGAATGGCTTGCCCTTCCTAACTGGTCAATTTTTTTCCCCTCTACTTCTGCCTCAGGTTTTTCTAAACATATGTTAATCAGAAGTCATTTCAAATTCAGATGTTATTTGGTGATTACAGAGTATTACTCTTCACCTTTTAGGCTTCAGAATACTTGTCATTTGGCTCTAGTTGTTATGGTAATGTGAGATATTCCATTTCTTTCCCTGCATGCACTATGTTTGACATTCATGGGGTTAAAGTCCTCTGAATGATGAAGTGCCAGCGTTAGGGACAGTAAATTGCATCGTTTCAATTGAGAAGAGAGTTCCCCTTGGGTTTGCTGGAGGTCCCTATGGGCTGGCCTTGAACAGAACAGCATGTTGTACATCCATATAAAAAAGGGAAAAATATGGTGGTACTTTCCTCTTTATGATGCAGAGATTAATCTGTCATCATATTCGTGCATAAATCTCACTCCTTGCTTTACAAAATACTGTTTTACCTCACTTTACTCTATATTTTATTTTTTTTATTGCCTATAAACATAAACCATCACAAAGGGCTAATGTTCTCATCAATATTATTACAAAACGATCATAAATCCAATGCCTTGTTAAAATTTGAAGCCACTTCGCTCCTCACTTACTCAACCAGCAAAAATATTAGACAGAAGCATTATTTTATCAGGCAGTTTCTCTCACAATAACAGATGATATTCTTTCATATTTGAACTTCTCCACACCACTTTATTTTCATTAGATTATTAAATCCTTTCCTTCACATCCTTTTACTTTGCGCTGTGTTCAGCAGTACTGATCTTGCCTTTTGGGGCCATTTTTTCTTATACTCTAGTAGAAATGCCTTGACAACACTGTGGTGGTTATTTCATCCTGAGAGACGACAAACTAAACAGCAGTAACACACTGTATAGACGCTTGTTTAGTGATATGCAAATTATCTTTGCCAGAGGTAAAATTAACATTTTTAATTAAAATATTAGCACCAAACAAACACAGAAAAACACACTAATGATTAAAACATCCTAATAGAACCTCTTAGTGGAAAATAAGGAAGATTTCTTATAAATATTTGCATGAATTGATCCTGTAAGAATGACACTATTTTCATGATGCTAAACACTGTGATCACTGTTTACAAAAGTGTGTTTGAACTTTAGGATTAAAACAGTTATCACATTATCAAAAACAACACAAATTAAGACTGTTATGTATAAATTATAATATCCACAGTGTATTGTCTATACATTTTTTGTATGTTTTACTACAATTTGTTCTTTTTAATTGGGAGCATATAATTTAGAAAATACAAAAAAAATGTGAAAAAAATTGCCATTTTAATTTAAATTTTGTTCAAAAAGTTTTAATCCAATTTTAACACGGCATTGCTTGTATTTCTTTAGCAGGTATCACATATTTTTGAAACCATGAGCTGGAGGAGCTGAAGCTCTGTGTTTAATGTTACTATATCGCCATCTAGTGATCACCTTTGTAAACCTCAAGACACTGAATATCGTTGAACGACTACTAAAAACAGTAACAACTAATACCATTTCAACAATTTGTTTTTATTGGAATGTTTGTGTTCAAACATGTTTGTCAGTACAGATTCATGCTGTATCAAAAACAGCATTTTATCATGTTGCGCTTTGGCTACAGACGTTTCATGATTAACTTGAGCTCCATCAGTTTTTCCAGAAGTTGCAGACAGTGAGTCACTTTTATTCCTCTGGGCCAAGCAGGCCAAGCAGAGCCTTCTGATAGTCTCCCTTAGTGTGTTCCTGGAGATGTAAAATTAAAATTGAGGTCACAAAATCTTTATGATAAAATAAGTCATGGTATGAATCACTAAAAGACCATGGGCGTGTGGGTATAACTCACCAAAACTGTCTTATGCAGAGACTGTCCCTGCTGTCCTTTAAATTCAGAGCAGATCTTCTTCAGGTCCACTTCACAGCGCGACACAATGATTCTTGTCACAATCTTCTCTTTAGCTCCTTTACCCTGAGCAGACAAGTACAAGTCAGCACTTGCTTAAGTTCTACATGCTCTATAGTTAACTACAGCAGCTGATGCAACACTGTTGTAAGACAACTTTTTGCCAACTTTATATTCTGTGTTCCTGCAGCAAAATTTCACTTTCACAAGCAGATGTACTTCTTACATCTGCTCTGTCCCCAAAAACTGTGGCCCTCAAAATAGCCACATAGAGAAGAAGTAATCTGTAACTACCTTCATGGCATCGTGCAGTTTGTTGGCAAAAAACAGCTGTTTGTTTTCAAAGCACTCAACTGAAATGACAAAAACACAACAGATGGTCACGATTATAGATTTCATATTTGAAGCATCATTTTCTATCAATATCACATTTGTAATTATGCACACACTCTAAATTGTACGTAGTAATGGATACATTTGAAAACAGGTTTACCTAATACCAGAAAGGACTTCTGCAAATCTCCTTTAACCTCCTTTTTAATGCTTTCCTTCATGTCGTAGGGACTGTAGCTCTTGTATCTGTCAAACACTAAGAGGAAGGTAAAACATATCCCCATTAGCCAACTGGTAATGTTTTAGTGAAACAATGATCAAAATGAATTAATACGGATGGAACAAGAAAATACGGTGAAAAAATACTACCTTTTTGCAGGTGGGGGACACTTCTCTCAGACATGATGGAAATCCAAGTCGCCACATCGGTTCCTTTAATCTTTACTCCAGATTCATAGAGTGCCTGAGTCACAACAACAACAATCTGAGACTTAGAAAACCTTTCATGTCCTCTAACAGACAGTGTGCGGTACACAGAGCACATAGAAATATTTAAAAGGTAATGATAGTGATATTACTTGTTTTATTCACCTGGTAACTGATTATTACTTAATTGTTACTACACAGGCACACAAAGGAAATTTCACCATTCTCATACTAATATACATGTTTCCTACTTGGATGACGTTAAAATATATCAGGTAACATAATATATTCTACACTATATGGACAAAAGTACTGGAAAACCCGATTGTTGCACTTACAGGAACTGGGATATGTCTTTTAAAAGGAATCCTAACCATATTTGAGCTGCTGGCAACAAATCAATTAACAAAAATGAGTAAAAATGATGAAGAGAAACACTAAAATAGTCAACATAATGAACAAAATAATGAAAAAACAAAGGAGGATGCAAAGGAACAATTCACACAACTCTTAAAGATGCATCAAACACTTTATATGAACTAACTCACCCTTGCCATCTTTGTTCCTTTTTTCATTTATGTTCATTTTTGTTCATTTACTAGATTATTTTGTCCATATTGTTAATTATTTTGTTCATTTTTCTTATGTTATTTCATGTTATTAACTCCTCCAAGGATGTTATGTGTTTGTTGCCATTAGTTTATTTATTTACTTCATTTGGTACTCAAAATCCCTTACACTGTATGCATTTTTATATTTAGCTCTGTCAACAAGGTTATATTTTTGTCAGTGTTAGTTTATTTGTTTGTTTGTTTGTTCTCAACATAATTTATGAGTGGATTTTCAGGATAGGTCAGAAATGCACAAGGGACAATCAATTCAGTTCTGAGAGCGATGTGGATCATCGTCTGCATCCAGAAGATTTTTAAAGGATTCTTCACCATTGTGAGATAGGGCCAAATTCAACATTTGTCCTTGTAATGCCAAAAATAACATCCAGAACATTAAGTAAAAAACATAGCATAACACCATAATAGATTCTAAGACACCACAAAGTTTGATCCAGATATGGACAATATTCTGGATATAGCAATGAAGAATGTTTATCCTTACAGGGGTTGAGGAAAAATAGCTACTGTCATAGAATAGAACAGAATAAACTATATTCATCCCTTTATGGGAAATTCATAAAAAATAAGGTAACAAATAAAGCTATAGACTAGCAAATGACACCAAATTGTAGTGGAAAGTCTGCTGATTCAGTAATGTGCCCCTGGATTTGATGCATCTTCAACATCTACAGCGCTAGAACCAGAAGAAAACCATTATGGAAGTATTTTTTTCATGAATTCCTATTGAACTAATAATGATATGTATGTGATTCCAAATGCTAATTTAAATGAGTTAAATCGAAGAGTGGGTTACAACACGGAACCGCTGGGGTCTCTTCCTAGATGGTCTTTGAGGTCTGGTGCCAAAAAGTATAACATTGGAGTGACTGAGGAGATTCAATTCTTTTCTGCCTCTGAAAGTGTGACTGTCTTGTCTTTTGTTTTTGTTTTTCAGCTCCCTTCGCCGGCCTTGAGAGGTCTGAGCACAACCCCCCTTTGGAGGAGACGCTGTTAGAGAATGAAGCTCCGCTTTCACCCTTCCCCCGCTTAACACTACACACTCTGATTTGGAGGTTGGAGTGGACTCTAAGGACCTGTGTCACCATGGTCAAGCACCATGAGACTTTTTAGATCTGGACATATGAGGGGAGAGAGAGCTGACTTCCTTATCAGGACTGATACCACATATGCATCCACGTTGTCATTATCTCAAATCACAACACAACCAAGGCCTCTCCGGAACTTCGCTTTGTTAATGTGTGTCGCAACTTGTCTGCTAACTGTGCCTATGAGTTTTTTTTCCTATGTGACCATAATTTTGCTTCCTATGGAGCCTAATTCTGGAAACTGCTTTTTTTTTTACTCTCTTTCCTATTGTATACCACCCCCCCCACACACACACACACTTTCCCCCACCTCCTGAGGGGCAGCGCGCATGTTCACTGCAGCCCCATCCCCCTCAGTGGGAGAAAATGTAATTTCATTGTTGATGGAAACATTTTACAATGACAATAAACGCATTCTGATTCTTCGAATTCTAAATAGTAGGTTTTCATGGTCAATGAATCCAATAATGAGGGCAAAATAAATTTAAGAATATTACTTCAGGTGTAATAACATAATGGGGAAATGAGCATAGGTTCAAATGATAATAATAGGTTTTCACTATGAAGAGAAACTGCTCAAGTCCATGTAAGTACAACAGACGGGTGTGTGAATATTTGTTTTTTACACAGTGTATCAAGCAAAATGACTTTGATGCTCTTGAGTTGCAAAAAAGTAGAGAGGTGAAGTTTACTGGGTAAAAATGACCAATGGGAACATGGGATTTATGAAGTGAAATATCTAGAGTTTTACAATTGGATCCTTTACATTTTATAGGCAAACAATGTTGAATTCATGGTACTGTTCATCTTCTATGGATTTATAAAATCAAATGAGTACATTACCCTGGCATCTTGATCGATCTTTTCATAATCTACCACAGCAGAAGGTTCTGCTCTCTGAGTCTGCAAAGAAAACAGACACGACTCAGGTCAGTTTGAATAGTCTTATACTGACCATATGAATGATGAGGGCAGTCGAAGCACATTCTTACCTGAACGAGGGCCAAGAGCAGTTTGGCAAAGTTCCCAGAGGTGTCACCTGCGACGTCTTTTTCCAGGTCCTTCTTGAACACTGTGGAAGTTGATATTTTCATTGAAGACCTTTAGCACTT
This sequence comes from Pseudamia nigra, assembly GCA_029823295.1. Lineage (NCBI taxonomy): Eukaryota > Metazoa > Chordata > Actinopteri > Kurtiformes > Apogonidae > Pseudamia > Pseudamia nigra. The sequence continues at coordinate 11,648 of JAQQAE010000017.1, read as the reverse complement.
TCTTTTATTACTCATTACCAAAGTGTGAAATGTCTGGCAAACAAAACAATAAAGCCAGGACATGGTGGACAAAGACTCAAAGTGGTAAAAATGTAGCAAACAAAAGTGTAAATGCTTTGAGACTTGATGAATAGTATTCAAAATGATCAAGAGGACACAATATAACAAAGACATCGTATTACACTGATATAAAGGTGGAACATAACACATTTTTGTCATGAATGAACAGGAAGCTTACTTAAGATTTGGACTCACACTCTTTGTAGACTTTCTTGATCTCATTCAGCTCAGTGTTGCTGCGTGAGCACAAAATCTCGATCAGAGTTTCTTCATCTGTTCCTAAGCCCTAAATAAGGAAAAAGCAACTTTATTATACTTTATGCATACACACCACCTAATCATACAGTCATTGTGCTATTATTCCAGGAGAGGGCAGTGCTGGCTTTTAATTAGCTCTGATGCAAAGCATCCTTTACCTTGATGGATCCTCGGACCTCCGAGGCATCGTACTGGGCTGTGCTCTTCATCAGTCCAAGGATCACAGTTTCCAGGGAGCCAGACAGCGCTCCCTTCAGGGCTGTGATCATGTCCTGTAAGGAGACTGTGTTAGTTTACAGCACTTAACATGTCTCAAGCTCATACCTGAAGCAGTTTATATTTTCTTTACAGGTCTGTTTTACCTTCTTTGCCCTCCTTTCATATGCAAAAGCGATTTCTCTCCTTTGGGCGTAGGTGCGCTTTGTAAGGACATCAATGATGGTCTGCTCATCCACTCCTGAGAGACAAATATGCACACTTTAGGAAAGACAAGAGACAGTTTTGGTGTCCAATGACAAAATGTAAAAGGCCTTTAATATTGTGTATTATGCCATTCTAAAATGTTTCCTTCCAATGCATCTAATGCTGGGTATATTTCTGCACTGGATTTTGATACAAAAGGCAAAATATAAATTAAAACATAGAAACAGAATTTTTTCACATGTTCTGTTGTAAGATTCACTGAAGAGCAACATGAAATTAAATAGTGCATAGTGGCAGCACTACTGAGTGAATTTGGTAAAGCTGTGTAACTCTTTCATCTACAGACTCAAAAAAGAATACTGGCATTTCCTTGTGACCAAACTTAACAATCATGCAATCTTCAAATCACTGTGATTAGATGTAAAATATATATAAAAATTTATAAAAATTAGAATTGAATTTTTGCTCATTATAATTAAATGTTGTGAACACCGATGTGCACAACATTAAATCAAAACCAACAAAATGAGCAATAAATCATTTTATTTTTTCATAAAAAATGAAAAAAAAAAAATCAAAAAAACGAACAAGACATGTAAAAACTGTACAGAATAAGTAAAACGAAAAAAATGAAAAAAGCCACTAAGATGATCAAAATAAATGGTCAAAATGACTAAAATAATAATAACAATAATAATAAAGGAACAAAGTATCCACAAAATAATCTACAGTGTGATCAAAAGTGCTTAACAAATTCATTTCACCATCACCCAATTTAAGGTCGAACATAGTTGTTGATATCCACGAATTTTCAAATTCACTGTTTTACAAAACAACTGACAAAAAGCATGAATTTTAATAAAGATGCCAAATTATAGTTATTTACTTGCATTCCTGAACAGAAAAATCAGTTTTGGCGCTTGATTAATTTCTGATTTCTCAGAAATGTCCAATGTACTCACTGAAATTTGGGTATAAAAACATGAATTCAGTTTGAAATCCCTCACTCCTGTTCAAAATGGTAAAATATGGAGAACTCACTGACAAAGACAGTCCACATTTAAGCACTTCATGATGCTGGATGGTCTTTGAGACAAATAGGACAGGTGGTCAAACACATTTGTAAAGCACTGTAGATGATTAAAAATGTATGTAATAGTCAAGAAAATGAACAAAAAGACTCATAACTGTAAGAATAATTAATAAGTAAACAGGGAACCCAATTATAAGGCAGGAGCAGAGGATGACATGAGAACTAACAAACACTTATGAGGGCTGGTAGCTTAACGGACCTGCTTAACACATGATACAATCACATGGTATTTTTTTCCTCATAACTTCAGCAGTCAAGAAATATTATGCTTCAAAGAATCCACTCATCATTACAGAAAATGGTGGGCTGATGAAGAATCAGCCTCACCCTGTTGATTTTCAGTTTCACAGAGCCCTTCCAGCACTGAGGCACAGACTTGGAGGTTTTCCCAGAGTGGTCAAACTATTTAAGCCAGGACGATGACTCACAAATACCAGCGATTCACCAGTGCAGAAAAGATGTCGAAGCACCCTCTAAATTTTTATTTAGGCATATTTCTGTTTCTTGCCTTTGGTTTTGATTGCAGTCTCTATTCTGGCAGCATCTTTGTCAGGGTCAAAGTCCACCGCAGGTACCACAGTGGGGTATCTGGGTTCATTGCACTGTGGAATGATGAATGAAACAAAAGAGAAAAAAAAAGTACATGAATATTTAGTAACACATCCTGACTAAATGCAGGAGTGTACTGAAAGTGCATTTATGTTGTGAAGGAAAATGATTAATATTACCCCAATATTAAGAGTCAGCTGACCCAGAAATTCTGCTACCATAGCCATTTTGACTGTCCTGGAAGAGATGACAAACAGTCAACAACACAATATCTTATAATCAAAGCTCATTGTAATCCTATTAGTGACTTGACCTGTTGAACTACAGGATCACATTTATGTAATCTGAAGATATCATCACCTTGGCACCTAGAGCAAAACCTTGTAAACAGAGACTTGGAGGGATTTTTTTGCTTTTATTGCAAATAAAACAGACTGTTAGGTATTCCTACAGTCTGCTATAACATGCATGTCACTGTTCACTGACAAACCGAACAGCAATCCTGAGACACACCCTGGAAAAAGGGCTACTGTACTGCAGGTTAGAATGACAACTGAGACATCTGTGAAACGGGAAAACATTCAAAAAATGACACTAAATCATACAGAAAATTAGACAACCAACCAACTGTATTAAAAAACACAAAAAAAGAACATGTTTACACAAACTGAATGGAAGTCATGTGGCATCAGTGCAACATATTTGTGACTCATGACTACAAGTTGGACAAAAACCCTCAAACTGTTCTGCCCAAACAGGTTTCAGTACAAAGCCAAACAGAATTCTACAGGCATTTGTTGCTCTATAAACTGCATTATTACTTTCAACTTACCTAAGTTTCACAAGATGAGATGAGAGTGGTTTAGCGATGTTAAGTGGAATGGGTGTGGAAGTTTGCACCAGAGTGTTTCAGACAGAGAGAAGGCTTCCCCTTTCACCTCCCTCCCCTTTCCATGCAGTCATGACTCCACCCGTATCCACAAGAAGCCACTGGAAGTTCAACAAAGTACAGCCCAAAGAGACTGTGGCCTTTCACAACACATACTACTGAACAGCTAGGAAGACCCATGTATTACAGACAGTGACTGCACTTCCATTACAGGATTTTTAGGCTAAGTTTATTTTGCATTATAAAACATTAGAAAGGACAAAATATACAGGAGATGGTATGCAACATGTACAAAAAATAGATTCTACTCAACAAACTAGCTCAGGAATTCTCAGTAATTTTCAGAATGAACCATCTGATTATTGATTGAAAGTAGTTTGCTACACATTAAAAAGACTTTTGCAAAAGCTTTTTAATATATTTCTTGCGCCTAGCTGCACGACTCTTCTTTCTTTTCTTAGCAGTGGTCAAGTTGTTCCCTGCGTTCATGTTGCCAGCTCCTTGGTTGTTGGACTGTGATGTTCCATGGTTTGTTGTCTGCCAAGACAGAGGTAAAAGTTAAAAAAAAATATGTTTCTTCTACCAAAGTAGCATCTTTAGATTATACTATCAAAATTCTTTACATATTTAAAAAGAGCTCATGTCTGTGTCACATTCCCTGAGTTTCATTTTCTGAGACAAAAAAATAAATTGTATGTGTGCCTAGTCTTAAATGGGTGGAATTTTAGACAGGAGAACAGTGAAAGTCTACACCATTTTCTTTTTTCCCCTAATGTTAGTTTTGTGCTTAAGAACTATGCACTTTGCAGTAACACACTAGTCTAGCCTGGCTGATAAGAAAACGGCTAGGGGCTTAGTCCAAACAAAAGTAGAGTTACTTTATCTTGGCTTTTTGAGACGTCTGCTATTTGTACATGAGACTTTATGTATCTAAGAATGGGCGTGCACTTCCCAGGCGTTTAACAGTACCGGTACACACTTCTTGACAGGTAAAACAGAACTGTCTTTCACTGCCATTATACACATGACTATGGGCTTACATGACATTGTCAACATAGTAGCTGTGATAATACAAACCACACCTTTGGGATGAATTTTGGAGGGAAGGTGCAGGGAACGCGGCCATGTTTCTGGTGGAAGGGCAAGACGACAGCTGGGTCCACAGGTATCCATGGGGCAGAGCAGGAGGCTGGGGGCTGTGGGACAGAGCTATGGGCCTGATGTAGGTTATAGGCCTCATGTCTCACTTTCCCATCAGCTGCCTTCAATATAGATACAAAGGGTTCTCCTGCTTTGTGTGCAATCAGGTACCGTCCTTCCTTCAACCTAAAAATTCAAAATGAAGATATAGAAGGCGTCTTATTGCTGAGACATGTTATGGCACCATTTGATGATGTTTCATTTCCTATGACTCCAGTGTCGATCAACAAAACCTTAGGAAAGCAGATGGTGACAAATGTATTGTACGTGACTGAGTCATCTGTTGGGTAACACTACCAAAATGAAGACTGTTATGTCATCCTTTCACAGCAAGGCCTTCACCTCAGCATGTTCAAACATTTCGACATCTTAAACCAATCATGACGACTGATGTGCACAGACACATCATTTGCAGCTATTGTTTGACTAAAATTCCTACCTTTTTTGCACACTCACGTACCATTTCTACTACAATTTTATGCAGTGGTCTTTTATTAAAAGGAATCCAAGACTTCTGTGTCACAATAAAGAATCTGACATCAACCTCCTGACACTATTTACAGCTGAATATCTATGAATTATAGATCTGTCACAAAAAAAGAGAAAAGTACAGGTGGGATGTTAATGATAGATGCCTTTGAGAACTTACCCAGTTAGCTTTTTCAGTAGGTGGTGCAGTATATTCAGTGACTTTGAAGGTCTGTGGATGGAAAAAAATATTTCAGAGTTACAATCTATCTACTTAAGAATCTTGGTTTCATGCTAACTGAGGTGGTAATACCGGTACATAGGCGCTTGTAAGTGCAAAGATACTGTTGTTGAAAGTAGATGCCACTTTCCGGGTTTTTACAAAAATTGAATCTTATGATGGAATCGTCTTCTGACTCATCAGTAGCATTATACCATGTGATTGGGTTAATTCTGATCATCTAAACACATCTGTTCTAACAGCACTCACTTGAACCTGCATGACATCTTCTCTTTCCAGTCGTCAGGCAGCTTTCTCAGCAGAGCCACTTTTGATGTGAATGCATTGATGTGAGCTACAGAGACAGACAGAGAGGGTTAGAGAAACACCAAAAAAGAACAAGAGCTAATGAGCGTGTACATCAAGAGCTTCACTTCATCATCAGTGCCATTGGTGGTGCTTACAGAGTAATTAGTCTGTGATGATTTGCCAGCGTTGTTACAAGCTTGAGTGGGTGGTAAGAAATGCTTGTTGGTCCTGTCTCTGTCCCTACCTCCTACTCCAGCTTGTTAATGCCTGCTTATTTCAACAGTAGTCTCTTCAACAATGAACTGTTATGGAGCCTGGAACCATGAATATACAAATGGGGAATGCCACATGATGAACCGCATGATAAACTGCAAACCGCTAAGCAAAAAAGTACTTTTATCAGCTGTGGCCTTTATCAAACTTTAAATAATCTACATTCAATTTTATCTAAGTGGCTAACTTCTGTCCTACTGTTTCCAACCCATGGCACAACAAGGACACAGCAGGTATGAAGCTAGACCCTGCTCTTTTGCAGGACTACTGAAATTGGTTGTATGATGGAAAAAAAATGCACATGCAAATTACTAGGTGAATATGGTGAAAAAAGGTGTACAATCAGACCATCAATAGTAAAAGCTCGACTTCACATGCTCAGCCCACTCTCATGTACGCAGGGCAACACAACAAAGAACCAACAAAACAAAGACCATTGAGTCATTTTGTATATAAAGGAAATGGTCTGTAATCAATGTGTCGGCAATACGCATTTAGGGAATATGATTGGAACACAAAACAATATTTAGCTGAGCTGTGCACACTGTACTTCTCATTCCCCACAACTAAGTGCAGTGGCCGTAGTTATGGCAACAAAGTAAACTTAATCACTACACAGTCCCCCAGCAGGATGGTGAGTCATCTGCAGACTATTTCATTGGTTTGTGGGAGGATTGGTCTTGTGAATGCAACTACAGTAAGACAAGTGAGGGAAAGGACACACCAACTTGAAAATGTTACTTGGACATTTTTGACAGGTTCAAGGGAACACTGCTCTGCATCTCACTAATCTCAAATCTCAAGCACACATCCCTACTTTAATTACCTCCACCAAGGAGGTTATGTTTTTGTCAGCGTTAGTTTACTTGCTCACAACATAAACTAACTCAAAAAGTTATGGAAGGATTTGGATGAAATGTTCAAGATAGGTCAGAAATGGCACCAACACAATTGATTTGATTCTGGAAGTGATCTGGATCATTGTCTGCATCCAGAAGATTTTAAAGGATTCTTAAGCATTGTGAGATAAAAAAAAAAATTAAGGGAAAGTTGACACAAAACGTGTCTGGTCGCACGGCATCAAAAATAATACAGTGGTCCCTTGTTTATCGCGGGGGTTAAGTTCTAAAAATAACCCGCGATAGACGAAATCTGCGAAATACATTCAGTAGTACATTTAGTTGAGAAACAAAAAAAAAACAAACGCTTTCCTACAAAAAAAACCACTATGGCCTCCAGAAATAACAAATTTAATTTCAACGATCAACCTACGAAGCTGGACACACAAGAATGTAAATGTGCATGTAAAAGTAAAGTGAGTTTTACCTATGTAGGAAACAGTGCTGGAGTGGAGCACTGTTTCAGTCCACAGCTGACATGCTTCACTGCAACTTAGACATTCAACACCATAACTCAGTTGGTATTCCAGCTTTGGCAAGACATGCACTGGCACATACTACAGTGTGAGAAAAGACAAAACAAATACAGCTGCACTTTAAGATTTTAAAACAAGGTGAAATTTTGGAGAGTGAGTAATGCTGGATGTGTACAGAATACCTGGTTTGGTCCACTGCCAACTTTTCTACTGTGGGTCAGAGAAATAGAGCTGCGCACCATGAGCAGCAAATCTTGCAGACTGTAGAGCTTATACATCAAGTTGCCCTTTTCTGGAGCCTCATAATCCTGTTCATCTTCTGCACTAGCCTGCAGATCCTCTGACAGGATTTCTGTATGTCAGCATAGAAAAGGAGTGGGATTTTAATCACAATTAAGCACAAAGGGAAATTAAATCCACAGAATGAAAATCAATGACACTAACTTTTATGCTCTTTAGTATTCATGCTGACCACCAGGGCAGATCTGCTGTGAGGAGCATCACAGGCCTCTCCATCCTGGTTCTGACTTCTTTCCAAATATGATGACACACAGGGCTTAACCAGAGATGTTGTATGGGTGTGAACTGAGGGTCCTGTATACTTACTCGGTGAGCTGCTCTCTTGAGGTGTGTTAGAAGATTTAGGTTCTTCATTTACAGAGTTAAACATAGCAGTCTGCATGCGTAGGATCTCACCCAGCTGGTCTCCAGATACTTTTGTTCTTTTGGATTGTCGTTTGCTTTTTGTACCTTTTGAAGGTGATGATAACTCTGCATTTACAGAGCTGCATTCAGGGACAGGGGGAGAAAGAGAGTCTGCAGAGTTCTGTGTGGGCTCAGGTTTGGGGTGTGTTTCAGATGGAGAAATGGTATCATCAATGATCAACTTCTCAGTATCAGAATCTCCTGTAAGGTCTTGATCGTTTTCACTTTCCTGGTCAGTGTTTTGTCTCTGTTGCTCAGTCTTGGACACCAAAGACTGATGTCCAACCGCCCGGGTCTCCTCTTTTGTCTTTGGCTCATTATCTGTCAGTGACATGTTTATTTCTTTTTCTAAACTAATACTGGTGTTTACAGATGGTTTGCTGTAACTTGTACTCTTACTTAATGGTTGCAAAGTATCAGTTTTATCACATGAATTCTGCTCATCTTGAAATTTCTGCACCTTTGGCTTTTTACGAGGTGTTGTGTCTCCAAATGACTCCAGGTCAGTGAGATCCACCTCAAAGTCAAGACCGGTGTTTTCACTAGACGGTAAATTTCTCTGGGAGCTCTCCTGATTAGGAAACAGGAAAAAAATTATTGATGTAATAAAATGACACCATTGAGTGTACATATATGATACAACATATGAGACAAACATTACTTCTGTATAATCATACCGGTGAACAGTGCTGCTCATTCACAGGAAGCTCTGTCATTACACGGAAGACGTTCTGACATCCATTCCGTATGACTGAGAGTTTCAAACTCTCGTCATGGTAGAAACAGCTCCGATCTCTCACTGTCACTTCAGTCTTTAGTAGGGGGGAGTCTATATACACTATCCTCCTCTGACATTTGCCTGTAAATAAGAATTTTAAAATAAAGCAATGCACGCTGCAAAACAGCACCACCATGAGGCCATTCAGTGTCAATACACAGTTATCAGACATCTACCATGTAGTGTTGCATCTTTCACAAGAAAAAATATATTCATTGTGATGTAAAAGACTGCCTTTCAAATCTTTATATGCAAAATTTTAATTATTTTCTGTTTCAATTAAATATGTTAATTAATGTGTTTTGGTGTTTTTGTCATTAGGATTTACAAAATGAATGCAACATTAAATCTAGTTAGATTAAATAAAATAACAAATATTAGTGAGTATTTATTTGTCCCTTGTTGTGAGGGTTGTTTCAGGAAGGGCATCCGACGTAAAAAACCTATGCCAGATCAAACATGCGAATCCCCTGAGGGGAGCAGCCGAAAGGAGAAGAAGTATCACTACATGAAATGCAAGCTAACGCTGAGTTGCTCATAATCAAACAATGGTAGCCTAAATGTTTTAATGATAATGCATTACCTTTGCCAGGCTGTAGTGTGACCACAACAGGAAGTTCCCATTTGTCTCCAAATTCAGGGCCCTGGTTGTCGAGCAGCCTGACCAGAGCGTCTCGAGTCAGACACACGTGAGGCTCATAACGGGAACACAGTCGCTCTGCATTACCGTCGCTGCTGACTGTCTAAAAAACATAAACAGGTGATACTGTCAGAACATCTACTGCATTACATGAAAATCAAAAACTGCAACTGCATGTACACTTAAGTAAAATAGATGGTACAAAGACATTACAATGTGTGTGGTCTTGCATCCCTCAGACACACAATTAGTCCATGTTTTGCTGAGCAAGACTTGAACACCCTCTGGTGTCTTTTGTGAAAACTGCAAGAGCTGAATTGGAGTTACAATAGACCTGCGGCCATGAATCCCATTCTAGCAGTTAAAAACCTTTGTGACTTGCTTTATTGGAGTAATTAAAAAAGTAAGACAATTGCTTACAGCATGCATGTCCTTAGCTTTTTTAGCTGGAGGAGTCTCTGATGAAACACTCTGATAATCCGATGCAAGCTGTGCATCAGCAGGCACTATCTTATGGTCTGTAATATCCACAGAGCCCTGGAGAAATAGAGGGTACAAATATGGAAAGAGGAAGTTAATCAGCAGCAAAAGACTGATTCTGCAGCACATCAGGTTTAAAGGTTGACTTTAAAATGGCATTTTTGATTAAGTGTTAATCCACTACAATGGGGAATATCTTGTGCAATTTAAGTATTTGAAATGTACTTTACCATGGTGAGTAGCTGTTTTTCAAAGGTCAGTGAGAGACCTGGATTGAATGTTCCTCCTGTCAAACTGGTCATCTCATCAAACTTGTAGAGATTTGGCAAAGTCTTTATGTACTCCAAACAACTCCTTAAGAATTCCTGAAGAACAAATTGGGGATCTGTTTAATACACATGACAAAGATCTGATGACTGTTACTGTTGTATTCCTCTTACCTCTGAGTATTGCATAGCTGCATGCGATATGAAGTTATAGTCCTCTGCACATATCCTGGACACATCTTGGAGGTACATCATGAAATGCATCACTTCCTGATTGACACGTGACTGCAAGGCCTGAGAAATGAAAACAGATCGTCTCAGATAGGCAATGCAGAAAAGTCTGGCAATATTAAAATACCTCTAAGAGATGAATGCTGGTACCTGTGGAATATCCTTGTTTTTTTTACTCATCAAAAAGCCAAGATATGTTGCCTGATCTTTCTCTGACACGTTGGATAAACAGGGGTAGGGCATTCTGGGCTCAGGAAAATCAGTACTTCCATGATATTTGAGTTTTTGGTTTGATTTTCTGGCATCCTTACAGTCTCCAGCACCTTTGTCTGCAGAGGGATCATCACTATCATCGCTGTACAAATAGGCCTCCTCTTTGCTGATGCAACTTCTGGCTTTGGATGCTGCATCTTCTGTGGAAGAAAAGCTGCGGGAGTGTGCAGCCTCAACACTGCACTCCTGCTTTGTGTTGGTAGTGTTTTCAGGACTAGGGAAAAGCAACAGAAAAAATTCAATCTGAAATGAAATGACTCAATAGCACAGTATTCAAAGTACACAAAGACAGTATTGTAATGTCTTGCCCTACCTTTGGAGAAAGGCCCACAGCTCTCTTACATTTGGGGCAAGTGAATATTTATCATAGAGTTCTCTGGTAAAAAATGGAGCATCTGGGACTGGAGGGTCCTCCCTAGAATTTAAATGAAATAATGTTACATATGGGGAAAACGAGCAAGACAAAAACTTCCATATATTAACAAGAATTGTACAAGTCCTAATAGCAGTCAATATCATATAATTCATGTCAATATCATAGCAATATCAGCCTGTGCAAATATATGAATACAAAAGTCTGCTTTTGAAAGACCCAGATTTAGGAGGGTTGAGGGTGATTTAATTACACAAATGGAAAAACCACTGTAATTTTTTGGATTTAGTGACACTGAGGGAAGAGAGGTATTCTTTATGGTTTATGTTATGTTAAGTTTAAATTTCACCATGAGTAATCAGCATTTCTTTCATAACCATACAAAGAGACTTGCAATATTGCGAACAACAAACACAATATGGTTATTATTTTTTAACCAAAACCTGTAGCCCTAGTGACTAACTAGTTCAAATGAAAAGTTATCATTAGTAATAAGTAGAAGTCACACAAAATACCTAATCCACAAACTCAACATGACTTAATATTCTGTTTTTGGAATATTGACTTTAGGCATGGGCCGGTTACCGGTTTTACGGTATACCACGGTATGAAAACGTGAAGGTTTCAAAACCACTAAAATTTTCCGTCATACCGTTCCTACGGTATGAGCGTTTTTTTTATGTGACGCCTCATCAGAGAGACAGTCGAGTCCCTCACGCTGTGTTAAGCTGCGCGAGCCAGCGCGGTACGCTTGCTCACGCACGCGTACGAGCACGGCGACCGTA